>SGPL01000422.1:0-29134 GCA_004802705.1 Bondarzewia mesenterica | reverse complement strand
CATATGTCTGCCCAGAAGGTGCTCAGCCGAACCATTAGACATGGTGAATGGCGAGCAAGCCCGACCCYATTACCTTCCCCGAGAATCTCGGCTGAACCATTGGACATAGTGAATGGTGAGCAAGTAAAACACTTTTTGCATGCTCAGCTGACCCGTCAGAGACGGTGAACAGTGAGCAAGCAAGGCCCATATGTCTGCCCAGCTACTGCTCAGCTGAACCATCAGAGACGGTGAACGACATTGGCAGCTGAACTGTCTGTAATAGGGCCCCATGGCTATCGGCCGAGCTCAGCTAGCCATCAGCGTCGGGCAAAAAGCACCTTCGGCTGGCCCGTCTAAGACGGTAAAAAGGCACTAAATAATGTGTTATATTTATGCTCAATTGTAGTTAGTGTATTAATATTGTGAGTTAGTGATAATTGTTAAGCTCTAACACTTGCTAATTCAGCTAATAGCTCACTCACATGTAAAAATCAGCTCAAAAACTGCATTCAAGACTGCTTAAAAATTTAATCATAAATATTCTTATTGCTTGAAAATGAGGTTTAAACTGAATTAAATAGAGAAATTATATTATATTTTAAAACTATTATTTTATTATGCATTGATTATATTACAAAAGGTAATTTGCTTTCAATTAGATATGAATTAATGTCAAATTAGAATATAGAAAAAAAAAAACTAAAAAATAAATAAATAAGTATAAATAACATTTTATTTGCAAGTGAAGTTTTTGCAGATGAATTAAGTGATATTTAAATCTAAATTAGTTTTTGACAAAGGCATGATAAGCATTTGATGATAACAGTCAAGAGGAATGAGGTCACCATTGATATCATATGCAAGTAACACATTGACACGATAAAAAGTTATAAATTAGTCAATCTCATTTTGAGCTTGTTCCGTCGTAAGTGGATATTCAGATATTGTGAATAATAGTCCTAAAGATGTGTCCTCTGTATAAAGTGTGATAACATTAGTGGTTGATATTAAGGTGAGTAGTGATGTACATTACTGGCTTCATTGTCTGCTGTCTAAAGAGAGACTTTATATTAAGATCTTGTAATGTTTATTATCAAATAGTGACTTACCGTGAATGCATAGTAATGAAGTTTTAAATATGAATTGTTCATATAAGAAATGATACTTTTTATTAAATGTTCAGAAGTAGTTATGGTGTTGATAATCATCTTTAAGTGGTCAGATCTCGTTTGAAAGTCATTGTCATTAATAACATCAGTAGACTTGAGAAATAGCTAGAGTTTAACATCTATCAGTATTGGCGTGATATAAATACCACCTTTGTAGTTGCTATCTAGAGCCATGTAGAAGTTCATTGTGTTAACTTTAATAATGCTAAAGAGGGTGGCAGGGTTCAGGGAAGAGGGATTTATAGAGTCAATGTCTGTTAGTTTGAAACATAGTATATAAGCAGTTCATTCATTTTTTCAGTGAGTAGAAGTCAGAATAAAATTATCAAGCAGATATGAGGTGTTTGTGTAGAAATACTGATGAATATTAGACATACAAGAAGTACGTATGATTATCATGGTGAGGTTGAATAGATTGTTAGTCATGAGGAGGTCAATGTGCTAGACAGCTTATGTGCAGCACAAGTGTAGCATGTAAAGAGAATGAGTAGCTTGATCAGAGGGGTAGTGTACACACATTATCAGCTGAGATATTAATTGTGTTGTTTGAATGGGGTGAGACCATAGGTAAGTTGTAGAGTCAGTGAAGGAGCTATACAGATGAACATATAGATAACTATTTATGTAATTTACTCATCAGTCATGCATTATGAGATTAAGCTGATCTTAAAAAGCAGATAAAGAGTTTGA
The DNA here is from genome assembly GCA_004802705.1 of Bondarzewia mesenterica. Taxonomy (NCBI): domain Eukaryota; kingdom Fungi; phylum Basidiomycota; class Agaricomycetes; order Russulales; family Bondarzewiaceae; genus Bondarzewia; species Bondarzewia mesenterica. The sequence continues at coordinate 27,293 of SGPL01000422.1, read as the reverse complement.
CTGCAGGTAGGGCATCTATTGTTTATACCTTTATTGTCCTCCATAGCTTTATGTGAGCTTGCAAAAATATCAGCAAAAACTACACTTATAAATAAGATGTTATTGTAGGAACCTTCTTATAATGTATTCTCCTTTTTTAATTTAGTATAAATAAGCAGCAATAATTATGAAATAAGCATGCATCAATTAATAATCAAATCAGCCTAATTTAATATTACTGTAAGAATAAAATTTAATGCTAACTTTTTACTTTATTTGTCACTTATTATCTTTCAATTGTTACTTGAATTTATTTTTATCATTTGCCAAGTTTGAACTCAGGCCTTATAATCTTAATCACTACATCATCTGAGCTTGTAATATATTTTATATAATTTTATATATAGGTTTTTTTTACTTAAACAAAATTTTATAACTGCTTATTATTATTGACTACTATCATTGTTTATACATTAACCCTATACATATTATGCATCATCAAAAAGATTTTAATGAGAAGGGTTAAAATTTGAAGTTTTTTAATTAAGAATTGCTTTAATTTAGTTAATAAATGCAAAACTTTATAATATTAATTAATATTAATTATAATTAACTTTGGTTAGTTATACTTATGCTTAATTATGGTTAGTTAGCTAAAGGTAGATAAGCTATAAGGTAGTTTTAATATATATTAGAATTATAATAAGCAGCAAACATCTGTAGAAGATTCTACTCCCACCCATATGAATGAGTTTATTTATTATGAAAGATAATTTGCTTCTAATAACTTATAAATTAGCATCAAATAAGAATGCAAAACAAATAAGCTGAAATTAGATGAATGTTATGAGTAAGATATTATAATATATTGTAAGCAAGTAGTATTTTTGCTGATAAATAGCACTATAATTATGGTCAAAGAACTCTTGAAATTAACTTTTACAACTGTTAAAGATGTTATCTAAAGAAGAATGATATTATTAAGGACAGAGAGATCAACTAAGATATCAATATTGTGCGTGGTGTTATAAAGAGGAGGCAATGAACACATTAATAACTTATGAGGTCTAGTGGACCATGCAGTTGAAGAGAAGTATCAACTGTTAGTGGATAATATTGAAACATTGATGATGAAGGAACTGAAGGAGGCTATAATGAGGAGGTTGTTATTGTCAGCATTGGAGCAGGTACAGAAGATTCAGCTAATAAATGTAATAGTAATGAGAGGTTTGACAGATTTGTAAAATTCTGTTTATCAGTTGGCAGTTAATAAGTAGAACAAGTGCCATTGTACGAATGATGAAAGTGGTCGACATCAATGCTTATATTTAGAAGAGCATGAATGTAGCTTAGAGAGCTTCATGTCTCTGCCAAATAAAAATGAGCAGCATACTTATTATCAGGAGTTTTACAATGTAATGAGAGATGACACATTGAGGATGATTGTGTATGTGGTCTGTGCTAGAGAGAAAAGCATTTGAGGATAATGTTATTTAAATTTCTATCAATTTTATTTCTAATTTTGAACATCTAATGCTAAAGTTAGACATTCATCATCATGCTCATGTCTTGACAAAAGAGATGTTGTTAAAGAAGAGGGGATTAGTGTTTTTTGAGGATAATGTGGCTAGTGCATAAATCTATCAGCAGTATCTGTTAGTATTGAATGAGATGAAGATCACTTTGCCACTCAAGTTTGCATTGGCTAACATCCTTTGAATTAGCTCTATGCCATAAAAGTTATGAGTGTTAATGATATCAGAGTATCTGTTGATTGTGTTATTGTATCCTCGAGTGTACGTTTATAAATTGACGCTAAAAGGTATGTGTGGGGCAGAAAATGCATCTACACTATAATGTGAGATGCGTAGAATGGTCAGTACATATGAGCAGGATATGAGAGGAGTGATTTTAATAACAAAGAGAAGGCTAGAGAAAGCTAATGCCTTGGCATTCATTGTTGTTGGTATTGATCATGTCGATAACATTTATTGAATAAAGAATCTTATCAAAGGATTAGTTGTAGATAACTTTTCATATGCGATAGTCCATGGTGAAGGCTATATTGCAGTGGTTAAAAAGAAATAATTTTAAATATTACAATGATCTCGAGATTGATGAATCTCACCTGTAGTATTTGCTAAAGAATGATGTTTCATAGGAGTTGATGGCTAATATAAAGCAGATGCATAATGTTAGGGTTTTGAAATAAGAATATGATAGATATGTTCCTAAAGATAATAAAGATTAATAATTTAGGTTAGTTATTATTTGACATTTAAAAATATGATGTAGAATATATCATTTAATGTTTTTATTTAAGAGTGCACAAAATAGCCACATCTGATAGGGCAAATACATATGATGAGACCAGTGCTGTCGATATTAGTAAGTATGAAAGGTTACAAAGGATTATAATACATTGCAAATGGATGAAAGTGATGAAGGCTTTGATCAAAAATATTAAACGTGATTTCATAAACTATAGAAAAAGTTATATAGTGGAAAAATTCTCTGAGGGAGTACTTGTCAACAACTGAGATGTATACATTTACAATGTGATAATAAAAGAGTTATTTATAATATAAATTATAATATCACTCATAAAGCTCATGCTAAGCGATATCATCATTATGATGCAATTATAACTATAACTATATTAAACTTATATATAAGATAAACTTAGAGCCTCTTTATGTAGTGGCACTTTTTTTGCTATTGATAGTTTAATTAACATATATCATATTTTAAGCTTTATAATAAATAAATAGAGATTTTTATTTAGTGTCATAATTCTTATAATATTTATACTTATGAGCCTTTTGCATTCAATAGCTTAGATACTTGTTTTTGTTCATTATTATTATTGTTCATAAAGATCTTGAAGATCTAGATCATTATTTTAGTGATAGTGGCTAATATCTTTAAAAGTGTTTAATTTATAATTTAATTTGATACTTCAAATAAATTGACTACACAGAGAATAAGTTATGTCTAGAGGGTCATGTATGATAAGTTTAAGCAAGTTAATATAACACTATAAAGGTTTTAATAGTTTTATCATTAAATAGAACTATATTTATTTTAATAATTATAGCATAATAATTTAATAATATGATACTCACTTTAAGCATTTGCTTTTCATGAGGATTAATTGTGATTTAGAGATATAATTTATACTAAATATATAAATATTCACTTGATAATTTAAAAATATAATTTTTGCTTAAGAGATATTTAAAATAAAGAGAATAGAGTGATATAAAATATGAGGATGAGATATTTAAAATAAAGAGAACAGAGTGGTATAAAATATGAGGATGAGAAGCGAGCTAGTATATTGAAAAAGAATTATAAAAACTATAACAAAAAGTTTTTTCTTCAATAATGCAGTAAAGTATTATAAAATTTATTTTATTGTATTTTAACATGTATATAATATAATAGATAAACTTAAATACATACAATTTATGTTACAATTAAAGTATAAATTATTGGGTTTATGCTTTGACATAATGTAAGAAGTTTAAGTATTGTAAAGATAAAACAACAATAGAGAAGAACAACTTAAAAGATTTATCAAAAAAAGCCTAACAATGCTAGATTTTAGGAGGCTAACAAAATGCATAAAAAATAGTGTGACAAAGTGTGATATTTAAATAGTGATCCCACATTGCAATTAAACTACTGAAGATAATATCTGTCTCTAATAGAATAAAGTTATGCAATTTATCATTAAATAATGTTACTTCATGAGATTAAATAAAATACCATTCTCTTATGCATTATATGTTTTTTTCTTCTTTTTGCATTTCTTCTCTCTTAGTTTATTTTTTACTTTGAGTTCTTATTTTTTATTTTTATTTTATTTTAGGCTTGTTGACTAATTTCTTGTTCTTCAACAACATTCTTTAGAATTTAAATTCTCTTTACACTTCTCAAAGTTATATTTATAAAGATGAACTTATTTATAGAAAACAAATCTGAATTGAAGCACTACAAGAAGAAAGCTCTTCAAAAATATTAAAATTATGAGATTAAATAAAGACATTTTAATATATAGAGTAGCAGTTAGAGGTATTCACATTGATCTATTTTTATTATCTTTAATATTGATGAGCACCCCTACTCTCTAGCCTTGAAGACTACCATTTTTGCCTTTTAGCTTTTGATCCAGAACCTTCACCATCTCCGTCCACTTGCAATGTCTTGCGATCTTTACTGACCTTTTGCGATCTTTTGCAATTTCCCCTTAGCTTAGCTGCTTCGACCCCCGATCATGAGACCTTTCCTTATCGATTCTCCAGACCTGCTCCATATATCAGACCTTCACAATCAACTATGCCAAGCAGCACTCAAGCTCATCTGTTCAGTGTAATCACTTTCAGTATAATCAGCTGACTATCAGCGACATCGCCCACATCCCGTTCTAATCTAATATCGCTCAGAGCACATGCTCCTCCGTTCTATCATTTTATCGCATGTTATTTCTAGGAGACATCACAGGGCATCTATCAAGTTTGCTAGATTACCTTTTACCTTTCAATCTCACATGCCTATGCTTCCTTTCGAACTGATGCCAGATTACTGATCACTAAATATTCTTGTTTCTATTTTTCATTCCATTCTTCTTGTTCTGACTTCACCCTTGTTTGCTTATTTTCTACCTTCATCTACAATATTCACTATAACTTTTGGTCCCTCTTCTCTACGCCTCACTCAGTATATAAGCTATAATACGTCTTTGCAAAATATTAGATTAGTCTCCAGACTTCAGACCTCATTTTATCTGTGTGAACTGTGACTGTGACTATGACCTTTGACCTGCGACTTTGACTTTGCTGTAACTTATTGTTATTTTGGTGACTTCATTTCATTAACATCACTCATCTATCTCTATCACCATGTTTCATCTCTATATCCTATCCATCCTCCTGCTCTATAACTTCTTGGACCCTTGACCACAAATATTGCACCAACTTCACACCAGATTGGAACATTGCCCCAATATCACATCTGATTGCATGCTCTCATTCATCTTTCATACCTATCTACTCACACATTTGTATCTTTGCAGTAGATATAAGGTTGCTTTGTCATCATGAGACACACAGCTATGGCAGGGGCTGACTCAGCAGTGTGTCCCAGCATGTGCCTTGGGACACACTCTGCTGCCTTGATGCCCCCTCCCTCCAGACACCCAGCGTCGAGAGGGGCAGGGGCAAAATGAGTGGAGGATGGAATGAAATCAGAGTGAATCCCCAAAAAATGGAGGGGAATCTCCCCATTCAGAAAACCCGCTGCACGCGCTCGATCTACTTAGAATGTTTGACTGCTTTGTGTCAGGTCCATGCTTATGCATTTTAGTGACACATCATCATCATCGACATCATAGTTAGGTAGTATCATGTAAATATCAGGGCTGAATACCACCATCGTGAGTCGATGGCAGGCAGAATATCAAGAACACCAGTGATGAGCTGCCAATGTGAGATGCGAATCCTACCTACATGCGCGAGCTCCTGAGAGCTCCGAACTGGCTCATCGAGTACTTACCACTTTATCAGTGCTCACTGCTCCTCCTATGCACAGAATGAGTCTCTGCCCAGCCTGACATGTTCAAGTCTAGTCGTGCAGCCATGGTCTTACACTGAACATTTCACCTTCCAACTCTACCCTACTAAATGTACTATTATCTGTCTTGCTATTATCATTTCATCACGACCATTACTGCTTCAGCACCCAATGCACCTTCATGCCTCCAGAGCCCCCCCAAAGACCTTGCCTTTGACACACTCGTGAACACCAAGGGTGCACAACTTTAACACTGGATCTAACTCACCAACGCTATAGCAAAACTAGCAAAGACAGGCTTGACAGCTTTCAGAAAGATTGAGCAGCTGCGTACAGTGCTCCTATCCTACTATGGCATTGATATATCTGTCGCCTCAGCACCAACTGTCATGCAGCCAGTGATGCTCGATCAGTCGATACAGTGGAGACAGTGGGAGCACCTGCTGGCACTGGGTAATGAGTGGTTGAGGGCCATGAAGGTGGGCCAAGAATTCCTTTTGCAATGGGATTCTTCTCAACTCAGTACATCCAGCCTCTGATCGTGAATCCGATGAAACTGAATTGCTTACAGAGCATGCAACATGTTGTACTCGATATCAGCGGGGCCACAGGCTGCCCTCGCATTATGGCCCTCCTCTCTGCAATTACTGCACCCATTGCACGGTGAACAGGCTGTGCGTGTTCAGGCTACTAATGGTAGTGTGCCTACTGGTGACCCTCTTCGACCCACCACATCAAGAATATTGATGTGCACACTGCATGAAGCCCATGAAACTGGGTTCTCTGAGCATGAGATGACATCAGACTTGAAGTCAGTCGGTCTGAGCTAGCATGATGTGATGAGTCGAAGCCATGCACTAATGAGATCCATCTATTTCCTTACAGTCTCATGAACTGGCCGCAAGGTCACCTACATTTGTCGCACCCCCGTCAATGTCATTGCCACCCACTACTGCTCAGTTGCCCCTCATCGGATCGTCTCTTCAGCAGAAAAATCTCTCTAGATGCACAGCTTTGCAGAACTGTGCAGTCGATATCGATGCACTAGAGCACATGCAAGGCATTCGAGAAGTCATCACCCAAGTCGAGTGTGGGATGGTCCATAGAATCTGTGAGTGATATAGCCCTAAGGACGGAACTTAAGATATGATACATGCTAATTAAACTGTCAACAATAAAAAAGTGCCACTACATAAAGAGGCTCTGAGTTTATCTTATATATAACTTTAATATAATCACAATTATAGTTACATCATAATAATAATATCACTTAGCATAAGCTTTATGAGTGATATCACAATTTATATTATAAATGACTCTTTTATTATCAAATGTATACATCTCAGTTGTTGACAAGTACTCCCTCAGAGAATTTCCCCACTGTATGACTTTCTCTATAGTTCATGAGATCACGTTCAATATTTTTGATTCAAAGCCTTCATCACTTTCATCCATTTGCAATGCATTATAATCCTTTGTAACCTTTTATACTTAATAATGTTGATAGTGCTGGTCTCATCGTATGTACCTGCCCTGTTAGATGTGGCCATTTTGTACACTTTTAAATAAAAACATTAAATGATATATTCTACATCACATTTTTAAATGTCAAATAATAACTAACCGAAATTATCATCTTTATTATCTTTAGAAATATATCTATTATATTCTTGTTCCAAAACCCCAATATTGTGCATCTGCTTTACATTAGCCATCAACTTCTATGGAATATTATTCTTTAGCAAACACTACAGGTAAGATTCATTAATCTCGAGATCATTGTAATATTTAAAATTATTTCTTTTTAACCACTACAATATAGCCTTCATCACAGACTATCACATATGAAAAGTTATCTGCAACCAATCCTTCAATAAGGTTCTTTATCTAATAAATGTTATCGACATGATCAATGCCAACAACAATAGATACTAAAGCATTAGCTTTCTTTAGCCTTCTCTTTGTTATTAAAGTTACTCCTCTCATATCCTGCTCATATGTACTGATCATTCTACGCATCCTACATTATAGTGTAGATGCATTTCAATAACTTAAATAATACAATCTCCAAATGCTTTTCTCCTTAGCACAGACTACATACACAACCATCCTCAATGTGTCATCTCTTATTGCATTGTAAAACTCCTGATAATAAGTATGCTGCTTATTTTCATTTAGTAGAGACATGAAGCTCTCTAAGCTATATTCATGCTCTTCCAAATGTAAGCATTAACATTGACCACTTTTATCATCCATACAATAGCACTTGTTCTGCTTATTAACTGCCAACTGATAAACAGAATTTTATAAATCTGTCAAACTTCTCATCACTATTACATTCATCAGCTGAATTTTGTGTACTTGCTCTAATGCTGACAATAATAACCTCCCCTTTATAGCCTCTTTCAGTTCCTTTATCATCAATGTTTCAATATTATCTACTAACAGTTGACACTTCTCTTCAACTGCATGGTCCACGAGACCTCATAAGTTATTAATATGTTCATTACCTCCTCTTTATAATACCACACACAATATTGATATCTTAATTGATCTCTCTGTCCTTAATAATACTATTCTTCTCTAGATAACATTTTTGACAGTTGTGAAAGTTAATTTCAAAAGCTCTTTGATCATAATTATAGTGTTATTTATCAGCAAAAACACTACTTGCTTACAACATATTATAATATCTTACTCATAACATTCATTTAATTTTAGCTTATTTATTTTACATTCTTATTTGATGCTAATTTATAAGTTATTAGAAGTAAATTATCTTTTATAATAAATAAAACTTATTCACATGGGTAGGAGTAAAATCTTCGACAAGTGTTTGCTGCTTATTATAATTTTAATATGTATTAAAACTATCTTATAGCTTGTCTACCTTTAGCTAACTAACTATAATTGAGCATAAGCATAACTGACCAAAGTTAATTATAATTAATATTAATTAATATTATAAAGTTTTACATTTATTAATTAAGTTAAAGCAATTCTCAATTAAAAACTTCAAATTTTAACCCTTTGCATCAAGATCTTTTTGATGGTGCATAATATGTATAGAGTTAATGTATAAACAATGATAGTAGTTAATAATAATAAGTAGTTGTAAAATTTTATTTAAGTCAAAAAAGCCTATATATAAAATTATATAGAATATATTATAAGCTCAGATGATATAGTGGTTAAGATTATAAGGCCTTGAGTTTAAACTTGGCAAATGATAAAAATAAGTTTAAGTAAAAATTGAAAGATAATAAGTGACAAATAAAGTAAAAAGTTGAAATTAAATTTTACTCTTACGGTAATATTAAATTAGGCTGATTTGATCATTAATTGATGCATGCTTATTTCATAGTTATTGTTGCTTATTTATACTAAATCAAAAAAGGGAGATATATTATAAGAAGATTCCTACAATAACATTTTATTACTTATTATAGCATCTTATTTATAAGTGTAGTTTTTGTTGATATTCTTGTAAGCTCACATAAAGCTATGGAGGACAATAAAGGTACAAACAATGGATGCCCTACCTGCAGTCAAAATCCTTATCTACTTTTTATGATTAACTTAACCTCATGATGCATGACTAATGAGTAAACTACATAAATAGTCATCCACATGTTCATCTGCATAGCTCTTATACTGACTCTACAACTTATTTATAATCTTACCCCATTCAAACAACATAATTAACATCTCAACTAATAATGTATGTACACCATCCCTCTGATCAAGCTACTCATTCTCTTCATATGCTACACTTATGCTGCACACAAGCTATTTAACACATTGACCTCCTCATGACTAACAATCTGTTCAATCTCACCATAATAATTATGCTTACATCTTGTGTGTTTAACATTTATCAATATCTCTATACAAACACCTCATACCTACTTAATAATTCTATTCTGACTTCTATCCACTGAGAACATGAAAGAACTGCCTATGTATAATGTCTCAAACTGACAGACATTGACTTTATAAATCCCTCTTCTCTGAATCCTGCCACCCTCTTCAGCATTGCTAAAGTTAACACAATGAACTTCTACATGGCTCTAGATGGCAACTACAAAGGTGGTACTTATATTATGCTGACACTGATAGATGTCAAACTCTATCTATTTCTCAAGTCTACCAATGTTATTAATGACAATGACTTTCGAATGAAATCTGACTACTTAAAGATAATTATCAACACTATAACTACTTCTGGACATTTAATAAAAGGTGTTATTTCTCATATGAACAATTTATATCTAAAACTTCATCACTATGCATTCATAGTAAGTTACTATTTGATAATAAACATTACAAGACTCTAATATAAAGTCTCCCTTCAGACAGCAGACAATGAAGCTGGTAATGTACATCACTACTCACCTTAATATCAACTACTAATATTATCACACTTTATACAGAGGACACATCTTTAGGACCATCATTCATAATATCTAAATATTCACTTGTGATGAAACAAGCTCAAAATGAGATTGACTAATTTAAAACTTCTTATCATGTTAATGTGTTGCCTACATATGATGTCAATAGTGATCTCATTCCTTTTGACTGTTATTATCAAATGCTTATCATGCCCTTATCAAAAACTAATTTAGATTTAAACATCACCCAATTTATCTATAAAAACCTCATTTGTAAATAAGACATTATTTATACTTATTTATTTTATTTTAGTTTTTTTTTCTGTATTCTAATTTGATACTAATTTATATCTAATTGAAAGCAAATTACCTTTTGTAATATAATCAATGCATAATGAAACAATAGTTTTAAAGTAAAATATAATTTCTCTATTTAATTCAGTTTAAACCTCATTTTTAAGCAATAAGAACATTTATGATCAGATTTTTGAGCAGTCTTGAATGCAGTTTTTGAGTTGATTTTCACATATAAATGAGCTATTAGCTGAATTAGCAAGTGTTAGAGCTTAACAATTATTACTAACTCACAATATTAATACACTAACTATAAATGAGTATAAACATAACTAATCAAAGCATATTGTATAGTTAATATTGATCAGTGTAGTTATTATTAAGTTTTGCATTTATTGACTAAGTTAAAGTAATTATCAATCAAAAATCTCCAAATTTTAGCTCTTTTTATCAAAACCTTTTTTGATGATGTATACAATATATAGGGTTGATGTATGAAAAATAATAATAGCCAACAATATCAAGTAGTTGTAAATTTTAGTTATAAGCCAGATTAAGGTCTATATATAAAGTTATGTAGAATATAAATTAGAATTCTATGAGGGTGTGAGGCATGAACACGATCATAAAATAAGATTTATGACTATATAGCACATAAGGCCATATGTTCTTGGTTCTCTTTTCTTTTTCTGCCAATATCTCCTCTGCTAATGTTCACATCTATTGCAGAGCTTGGCCCTTTTTTTTCTGTACTTCTTTGTTTTTCTCTTGTATCTCTTTCCACTCTCATTTTTCCATCTTTCTCTTTTTCGACTCCATGTCCTTCACCAGTAGCCCTGATCAAGAAGCAATCATCTTCCTCTTAGCCTTTGAGAGCCCAGCTAGTCCACCATCTTATATCACCCTCTAGAGCTCACTATGCCACACCTCATAGCTGATCTTTATTTGCAGCAGTGTCTAGCTTATGTAGACTCTGAATATATGATCTTCATTCAGGATATCATATACATCGAGAAAACCCCAGAGATCATCATCGAGAGGCTCTCCCTCATCTAGTCTACCTATAACAACTAGTTGATAAAAGCTTAAGATGTGCAGATTTAAGCAGATTAGGAGGTCACTGAGGTGGATGAGAGAGTGCACCTTGAAGCTGAAGAGCAGACTCATCTCGAGGTAGAGAAAGTTATTAGTGCTGAGTGAGCTAAGGCAGAAAAAAAAAAAGCCTCATCTCCTAGCCTAGGATAAATTGGCAATGGTCAAAACCTCTATTAGGCTAAGGCCCTCCACTTATGCAATCTACAAGCTTAAAGCATTCAAATACGTAAAGCTGTAGTACTTCTCTCCTAAAGGCTGTAAGGATGCCTCTAACACTGATTTTTCAGCTGTAGATGACATTTATGTCCTCTCCAATGCAGGAGATAGGCTCCAGCTCAAGCTGGCTGCAATGCACAACCTCTTCAAGAGGGTTGTCTGAGATGCTGACCTAGCTTAATCCTAATTTTACAAAGCAAAGTTTGGCTATATGGAAGAGCTGAAGAAGTGTGGTTGAGAAAGAAAAGATATAGTGGCACTCACAAACTTTTTCTATAATATACAGAACTACATGGAGCTCTATGAGGATCATAGTGAGGCTGCCCTCCTCTGGTACTAAGCTTGTATCAGAAAATGTTGATATGAGCGATTGAAAAAAGATTCAGGTTTTAATAGTGAAACATTCATTGAAATCCTCTTTCAAAATTCATCATGGAGATCATCTGACACAACTAGAAATCCAGCTGTACGTCTCATTTTTTTCCCTCTCATGCCTCCTTTCTCATTCACTACCCCTTGTCTTCTTCATCTCTTTTATTTCTTTCTATTTTTCCCTCCCATGCCCACATCCTCTCATTTTTTTTACTGCACACATTTTTCTATGAATGGCTTTGTGTGTCTCTTTATTTCTCACCCTCACCCTTTTTTTCACATCATTTTTCCTTTCATCCTGTGCTGCCCCCCTCATGCTTTTTTCCTTGCATTTTGTTGACTACCTCATCATGTTTCCACATCTATGCATGCATCACTCTCCCTGTTTGCCCTTTCATCTTTTATACTATGAACCTTCAGCATGCTCACCTTCATACCTTTTCCCTCATACTGCGTGCTAACTTTTATCTTACATTTTATATCTCGCACCTTAATTGCTTTCCCACACACATCTCTCACCCTTTCATTAGCCCACTTTGCCAGCACTGCACCTAATTCATGAGGGAGAGATGGAGAACAGTACGTGCCCTCAAGCTCCTCAAGGTTCAAGCAAAAGGCCTCCTCCTCATATAGGGAAAGGTACAAGTGTTGCCTCACTTTACCAAATATGTATGCATCCCCTTTAGATCAGCCATCCTTTAGGAGTGATCTCAGGAGCAGCGGCTATGGTTTTCAAGCTAGAAGCCTCCCTGTTGACCTCATCATTTGTGTCATCTGCCTCGAAAAGCACCTCTCATCTAACATCATGTTTGTAATTCTGTCAAGCTTTAGAATAAAGGCCTATCTAGATGCTGATGCAATGCTAAGGGGTGCATCATCAACCCAGAAGGTGCAGAAATCTGCATCAACTAGCAACACTTTAGAAGCTGCAAATCTAACAACCACTCTCACAAGCATGAGTGTTCTGACTGTGAAAGCCCTACTCATAGAGCAAACAGATGCCCTATGGCTCAGGCAGCATAGTTTATTCACCTCATACAAGGCAGTGGCCTGACAATGTGTACTTATCGACTCAAGCCTATTATATAAATATCCTTTTGTTGTTAATAGTATCATATATAATTTTGTTGAAGCTCGGCCATTTGGTGCAAATGTGAAAACCCAACTGTGTAGGACAGTTTCATAGGTGATCAGGTATCAAAGATCCTAGGTAGAGTTTGAGGTGACGAGTAGAGAAGAGAGAAGTCTGCTGATTGTACCCACCTATTGGACAGTCATTTCATAGATTCGACGATATTCAGTAGTTATTGGGTTCGCAGGATGTAATACCCACACGTGCATTATTATTTCATCAGAAGATATTCTGAAGCAGAAAAGGGATAGGCAGCAGAGACAGAGGATATAAAAATGGGCCAGTCGGCTCTAGATTCTCATTTGGATTATAATTTTCACTATCTTTGCCATCGTGTTTTTCAAATCCTGACTACGTTCTTTACATTTTTCACTCATTTTTTATTTCAAAAATTAAGAAGAGATTTACCATTCAATTTGCAGATTTTATTTGGATTTATTTAGATTTAAAATGGACTTTTATTTAGAAAACCAATTTTTAAAAATTCACTCCTCCCCTCTCTTTTTATTCACAAACTCAAATTTTAGCCTCAAAAACATCATCCTCACTATCCTTGAGCAAGAATCCAACATTCCCTTATTATTTACAAACTTTATCTAAAATCAAAAATAACTGAAAAGCTGAAGAACATTGAAGAATGTTCTGGAAAAATGAGTAGGAAAAGATATACCTAGAAAGTTGAAGAAAGAGGTAGAATGTTCTGGAAGAAATAATGGGCAATAATTACTCAAGAATATACAAGAACAAGGAAGAACATTCTAGAAGAAATTGAAAGAATTTTAATGAACAGGATCATTCAAGAAAACAGAAGAACATTCTAGAAATAGCAAGAATAGGAAAATGGAAGGATAAAGAAGTTAGAAGAAAATGATGGCATAAGCTAGAAAATTCAGGATAATTAGCAATCATTTTGAAAATTAGAGCAATCTGCTTACTAAGCAGGCAGGGAAAAAGGTATATAAGGAGGGCTTTTGAGAGAGCAGCTCTCAAGTTCTTTTTCTGAGAATTCAATTTCACTTGAATTTCTTTCTGGTGGAGAAATTCAAAATGTTCTTAAGTAAAGCCAAAGTCTTTGTAGCAATCAGCTAGGCCGTAAATCCTAGCATTTCTACAACATCTCTGGAAGCTTTTTACATATTCAGTCATAGTGTTGTTCATATTGCAACACCTAAATATAACGATTTTCTTATGTCACTACTAGTCTGCTGCTCATCCTCCTAAACTATAAATTCAGTTCTGCTCCGATCAGTGTAGAAATTTTTTTTTAAAATCACAGAAATATTTTCTACAACTCTTTGTTCATCCGTTACTAAGGAAGCACTGCAATATTACTTCATAAGTATCTACAGAATATCCCTCACAATGAATGATAGGTATATTCTGAGAAAGTAAGAAAATCTGACATATACTTAGGTTGAAAAACCTTTTTAACTGCGACAACATATGACAACATTTTGATTCTGAACAACTTTTGGGTGTGACACTGTACAAGCCAGTAAACAGTTCAATTTCAAAGCACATTAATAGTCTTGTCAAGATAAATCATCATGGCAGCACTAGATTCAGTATTGAGTTTGTCTAGTGTCTCTTGAACAACATCTGCATGAGTTGCATAATGAATCTCATGCTTGAGCACACACTATATATCAATATTGTAAGGTTGCTAAACACTTGTGTATCTATATAAGATATAATTAGGCTAAATATTTGAGTGCTCGATCACTATCTACTCATAGAACTCTTAGGAGCGATAAACAAACTATGCATCAATCTGTCAAATAGCAAGTTGATTGTAAGAGAGATTTAGATTTTTACAAGCCTTATCAAAGTACAGCACTAAGATTTTATTGATATAGAGTTTCATAGTCTACATAATTGACTAGTATGAGTCATTGCCAGAATAGTGAAGTCAAATACTAAGTCCTTTAGCTTTTTATTAGCTTATATAGTTTTAAAGTATCTCAACAAGGAGTGAACTAATCTTCTTTCTCTTGTAGGCTATCTAAAATAGCAACATGACTCTTGATGTAAAAACTTCAACTATAATAGTGAAAGCATGCTTATTATTATTCTCTATTATTGTTACATATTTAGTGCCCTTTAAATTCTAAATACATTTTGTCTTTGGTATTGCATAACATTGCATTTGTTTGCTATTGACCCATAAAGCAACTAGGATGCTATCATTATGGATGGCCTTGGCCTGACATAGGAAGCACCTCTTACATTGAATCTCCACATCTTTTGAGACCTTCTGTATGGCTTGCATTATCTGCTGGAGAGACTAGCCCTACTTTTAAAGGAATATACATATGAATGAGTTTAAACAATGAAATATACTGTCACTCTTCACCACCTTCTCAAAGATCTATAAGGCATAAGTCTGTATAATGGACACTATGATTGCTTTAATGTTCTCGAGGACCAATGCAACACTAACATTTTTTAGTAAGCTTCAGTTTTGTCATTATCATCTCACCAATATGCTGTTAGCTAACACTAAATGATCAATTTTTGTGCAGTAACTTACCAGAATGCCATGTTGATTTACTGTTATTAGCATCTTGTTCTCAGCATTTGCATGATGTAGAACTGTGTTATTTTTAAATAAAATAATTTTATAGTAAAGTAATAATTAAATTAAATTTTACTTTTTTACTTTTTATTTATTTATTTACCTATTATTAAATATTAACTTATTATTTAACTTAATTTCTTTTTGCCAAATAACAAGTTTGAACTTATAACGTCATTTACTTATAAGTTCAATTAAATATAAATATTATTTTAACTATTACATCATATTAACTTATAAAGTAAATACACATATTATAATATACAAAGTTAAATTTGATTTATATAAATTTTTGCCTTTATTTATTAATATTGAATATTATTTATATTTGAACCCCTAATATAAATTTATTTGATAATTAGTCTACCATTATATATTTTGATAGCAACAAGTGTTTCAACATTATTATTAATAGTGAGCTTATATAACTTCTCATTTAATATAACAATTTATATTAAAAAAAATTATTTTTCAAATTTTTACTCAATAAACCTGAGTATATAACCCTCTAAATAAGCAAAAATATAATAATTCAAGAATTTTATATTTATTGTATATTTATAAATTACATATTTTAAAAAGTGTATAATAAAAATATCATTTATAAATAAAGCATTTAAAGATATTTACTCTAATGCAAAAAAAATATACTCACTCAGGTTGTGAGCAATATCAAGCATAGAATTACTCCTATTTGAATCTTATTTATATAGATTAAATCTTATTTGTATGAGATATTTTTGCAGATGGTAAAAATGTGCTTAGTTTTATAAAAGCTAAAGAGGTGCTCACTGTGTTATTATTGTACAAATGAGTATGTATGCATATAAAGAGGTTTGTGTTGTACATATGCATTATATAAGTTTACATCTCTATCTTTTTTTTTAGTCCTTCAAGTTTTTTTTTGCATGATATTGACTCTTTAGTTAGAAGTGACAGTATAAAGTTGAAGAGGTTTTGACCACTTCAACTTTTTACTGAGAGTGAAACTATAAAAACATGAATTAACATTTTGATGTCAAGCATCTAGCTTTGCATCACTAAAATAGATATTGTGATAGACTATTATATTGATTCAATATGATCTTGTGATTATCATTACTAAAATAAACTCAACATATAGCTAATTGTCAAATAAAAAGGCAGCTTGTCGAGTTACATTATGCTGTGCCTCTTGTATAGATTTATGTATTATACAGTTTTAGAAGGTCAAAGATAAGTTTCTCTTAGTCTTTGTGATGAGTGAGACCCTCCTTCTTAGTGACTTTACATCTACTATTTACTATATTGCCTTTATTTCTCTTAGTTATAATATAAATAATAGCAAAATTAGCTTATTATAATCTAACCTTTAAAGTAATAATTAAGATTAATCTTTTTTTATAAAAGTTTACATTCAGAGTGACTTTATCATTATTTTTTTCACTATTATACATTTTACCATCCTCTCAGTCTAATTTCTTTCTATTTGTCCCTATATCTTTATCTCTTACTCTATTCTTATTTTTATCTTTTACTTGCTTATTCATATCATCTTTATAACTCTCATAGACTCATATTAAATATTAAAGTGCTATTGTAAAATTGTAGATGTTATGTATTACTTTAAAGAAGAGAAAAAAGAGGATGGCCCAGTAAAAATATTAGTAAAATTTAAGGTTCTGAGTATTGAATATGTAAAAAAATACAAATGCATAAGTTATATAAGACTTAAATATGATTACTTATATGTAGTTAAAAAGTTTCATAATTGATTATATTGTAGGGACAGTGCTGAAGGTTATACATAAAAGATTGAAGATAGTAAAAAAAAAACATGTGTATATTTTTATCAAAAATATGATAGTTTAAGGGCAAAGAGAGCATAGAGAAAAAATTTGATAGATCCATCAGATTTGATAAACTCTCTTAAGATTAATTTTAGTGCTGACTTCATTTTATTCAAGTTGCTCACTTACTTTGAAGCCTGATATTATCATGTATTATATCAAATCTCATATAAAAGGTCTAGTATAAGCTTTTAAAAAAAAACCTGAAGGTAGTTCTCTAGCTTTCTTTAATCTCTATTTTAAAATTCCCTTAAAAATTAATTAAAACATATTAAACAAAATAATCAGATTATTCTTAATGTATTTATTATACAATATTTTTTAAGTAGGATTTTAAAATTATATTAAAGAGATTTTTAAAAAATACTGAAAGTACTTATAAAATTATTCTCAAGGCATTGATTGTATAATCTTTAAAGTGAATTTCAAATTCTAGTTGAGACTCTTTACAGACCCTTGAAGTGAGTTCACAAATTTTGTAGTCCATATTATTGATATTGCATAAGTAAATATTGTAGCTTATAGAACTATACAGTTTAGAGCAAATTCTGAAACAATTTTTGTTAGAGTTAGTTGAAAACTCCTTAGTGATGAAAAGCATAAATAGCTTAAGCATTATTGATAAAATTGACCTTATGTAGATTTTAAAATAGCTGAAAAAAAAAAAAAAAAAAACTTTAGAAACTAAATATTATTTATAAGATTTGAATACACATCTACTGTATACTTTAGCTCAATCACAACATTTAAATTCACTAAGCTATGAGTGTATAATTTTTAGGTAAATATATTATTATAATTAGTTTTTTCTATTTAATTTTATAAATTATCTTTAAGATAAAATTAAAAATTTCCTTTAATATTTTTAATAATTCACATAAAGCTTATTTTAAAAAGTGCCTTAAAGTTACTTGAAGTTTTAAAGATGTTTTTAAGCACTTTGATAGTAAAAATTACTTTAAAAACATTCTGCAGTATAATGCTTAAAGTAAAATTTAAAATTTTCTTTAGCTATTTTTAATAATTTATTTAAAGCTTATTTTAGAAAGTGCTTTAAGATTACTTGTAGTCCTAAAGATGCCTTTAAGCATTCTAGCAGCATGACTCTTAAGGCAAAGATTAAGAATACTTAAAGAGTGTTCTTTAGCATAGACCTTAAAGTAAATCTTTAAAGATATTTTAGAGTATTATTGTTAAAGCTCTTACAGTGATTCAGTAAATCCACTAGATCTGCTAAAATCTATTTAATAATCTTTATACTTTTACATCTTAAAATAACTTGTATATATGTATATGAGAATAATATAATTAAACAAGTGTTAAAAGTAGGGAGAATAAAGAATGAGCAAAAGAGAAAAGAATAAATGATGAATTGGGAAGAAGACTAAAAGAGAAAGATATAATCCTTTGTATTGCTAGACAATTTTATTATATACTATAGTGCATGCTCAATTTTTACCCTTTATTTGTTAAGAGAGGGCCACTTTAAGTGTTAGCAGCAACATCTTTATCTTTATCTCTATCTTTTATAGTCATCCCTCTAGTTGACCTATACTTATTTGCATGTAATTGAGCAGCCACTGATATAAAAATTAAAAGTAAACTTCGTTTAGAAGGCTATACTTTACTGAAGTAAACATGGTAGACTATACTCTCAACTTAAATGGCACTTGAAACAACAGCAGTTTCTATGTTAACTAAATGCAGCATCTAGCAGAAAGTTGATGCAAGTTTTTAATAATGTTAAAGAAACTCCTTATAGGACTTCTTAAAAATGAAGAAGCATTCAATTTTTTTCAAATACTTCATCATATAGACCTCTATAATGGTCATTGGTCTCAACTACATGGGCTAAATCTCTGATACTGCTAGAATGCTACTCAAGAATGGCATAAATCTATAATAAATAATAAAAATTGCTAATGATGGTGCATGTAAAACTCCATGCCATCAATGGCACCTTATTTTGCCACTTATTAAGATCTCTAACAAGATTTTTAAATTTCTAATAAATCTTTTCAATGAGATATTTTATAGCTAAATAACACTATATAACGTATAAACTCTGTAAATATTGATAAGTATATAAAAATGTAAAAAAATGAACTGTTCACATTATCGACTTACTTGCATATAAGCATCTAACCAGCAAGGAGTTATTTTATGATGTTGACATTTTTTTTTCTTTATCTCATCAGTGTTTAATTTGAATGAAAGCCTGTATTCATGAATGCTATTACTCACATATTTTCTTTTATTTTACTATAAATGCTCACATCATCACTTCTAATGAAGCAGCTTGGCTACCCATAATCTCTACCTACTACAGCCTTTTCACACTTGCGCCCTTGTACCATTACATCATCTTAGTCTATGCACCGCAGTCACACTATTTATAGTCCCTTAAACTGACTCATTATCCTTAGCTTGATATCTTCTTTATTTCACCTCATGTTTATACATCGTTAGTCTTTGAAATCGATACAAGGTTACAGCCCTTGGACTTTTGACTAAAGCTTCTTGCTCAACCTAATCAAGCAGATCAACATCAATCTAAATTCTCCAAAACTAGCATTATAGCAGCACAGATTAGTACAACTACTAAGTCATGCCACAAAAACTCAAAGAACTTAACACAAGTTGATAAAGGTAAGCTTTGTGTTGATGAACTAGGAGTGTGAACTTCTTGTAAAGCTTATGAGCCTTGTCCTTAGATAGAGTCAAAGAGGGCTTCAATTTTCTAGAGATCTCCTGGGTATTCGTAGTCTTCCCCTTAGAATCTAGGATAGATGGTGGTTGGGCTTTGGTACCACTGAACTAGTCTGTTCTAAAAGAAGTACCCATTTCAGCTTTCTAAGTAATAAATGTGATCATTTGATGGATCAAGGTATGTTTGTATAAACTAGATAATTTTTTAAAGTTTTAGAAAATAGAGATAGTCGAGTTCTTTGGTCGTTTGGCAAGTTTTCACTAGAATTGATATCTATAATAGTAGTGTTGAGCTTCTATTGATGCTCGATATGATGAGTAGTTGTAGGGTGAGTAGTGAGTAAATCTTATTCAAGTGCTAAGGATGCTCTTAAGACAGCAGGGTGCTTAGGCTATAATAGGATGCCTCATGATGATATAATAGTGATAAAAAAATGATAGCCACAAGGACAATTATGAGAGCGATAATTAAAGAGGCCAAGATGATTGCTTCATATTGCATGAAGTGTAGATAGCATGGTCAGTAGGTTCTTGATGAAAGGTTGGTAGATATGATCATTGACTTGATGTACAAAAAGAGGATGATGAGAGAGAAGCTTGAGCACTCATCAGACTAGACAGTAGATTAGAAGATTCAATATATTATAAAGTGAATGAGATGCTAATCATACATCTCGATCAGAGCTTAAATACTGTTGTGGCTATGCACGGATCAACAAGGACTAGTCACCATAATGTGAGCTGATCAGTAAGCTAAATAGATTAGTCAGCATAAAGCTAAGTAATCAGTAATCAAATAAGGATGAGTAAGAGAGGGATGAGTAAGTCAAAGGAGATTAGTAAGCATAGGGCTAACTGATCAATAAAGAGCATCATACTATAAATAAAACAAAGAAGAATCAGTGAATAAGCGAGATAATAATGTGTCTGTACTGTCTGAGTACGATTTAACAATGTGCAAGATAAGAAATAGAAACATAGTAATAAGTCTATCTACATTAAAATATGAGAAAAGGAGTCAATATATCCACTTTACATATAAAAGGGTCCTTATATCCCAAGAATGTAACACATGATAATAAAAAATGAAATGGCCAAGTCAGGTAATGTATATATTCTTAATATTAAAAAAATAAATTAATGCATTTATAACTTGTGATTTTCTTGTTCTTGCTATACTACTTAAATACATTTTAAGTTGATCTCCATTTTGTTCCACTGCATAATTTATAACAAGATAAAATGCTCGCTCTTGCTCATTATTCAACTTAAACTGTATAACTATATTTTAATAGTTTTTTATTTATCATCAAATTATGCCTTAAAAGAATGAGTTAAATAGACTTTATCTATAATTCTTACCTCATTTAGATTTAAATTCAATAATGAAATCTTGCACTTAAACCTTGAAGGTACTTTGGCAGCTTGTTCTTCATAATTTGCAATTACTTAATCTCACTTGCTACTTAATACTTATTTTCATTCATTTGCTGTATGCTCATTTCCAGTATATAATGAATTGTTTGTTGACACATTTATAGTATTCACATCAAGTATTTTATCAAGCTACCCATATAATTTTAATATAAAACTTATGATACTCATTGGATGTAAACAATTTATAGCTTACTTGCTTAAATCATCACATTTATTGTTTAATTGTTTTTGTGCAGAGTTTATATTATTTTCATTCAAAGTTTTATAAATATCATATTCTTGATCTAAATTATTTATTTTTTCTTCAGTAAAACTAAAAAGAAATGCATTTTTATATTAATTTTTTCTTTGTAAAGAAAAATCATCATGTTGCATCATTATATTCATATTTTAGATGCATAAATTTCATAATTTCTTCTTTTCTATCTATAAATGTATAAGATTCAAACCCTTTATTTTATATGTCTTTTGCTATTTTCAAATTAATACTTAATCACTATAGCTTAAACAATGTTAATATTGTTTTACAATAGTCTTCTCTGCTACTTTGATCATATCTAAACAATGTGTTATCTATAAATTTTAGTACTTTGCTTTGATCTTTAGAGTAAAGGACCAGTTTATGAGTTTCTTTTTGTGAATATAGTTCAATAAATTTTTAACTAATTTTTTTCTTTTTTTTACTTCTAATTTTTATTTTATCTGATAATCACATTCAATTATACAAGCTCATATCATTATACATTTTAGAATGATATATACAATTAGATACCATTGAAATATCAATATAAGTATTATTATTATGATCTATTATAACCTTTTCTTTATAGTTTTTATTATTAAGATCTTTACAATCTTGCTCTACTTTTTTTTACAAAGTTTCTTCAATAAAATGAGTAAAATTCAAAGTTTGTGTAATAATCAAGATGTCCTAATAGATATAATGATGCCATTAGTCCTCCAATTTCTGCTTTTATACATAGTACATTAACTAGTTGAACTAGTAATTTTCGTGCTTTTTTTTGATCTAAAGTTCTATTAATTAATTTTATATTTCTTTTAAAAATAGCTTTGATTGTTTTAAAGATGACATGTGTTTTCAATCATGTTTTTACAATATAATCAGCTATATATTCAATTACAGCCTTAATTGCTATGCTAGATAATAAGCTTGTAATGTCAGTATTACATCACAATAGATAAGTCAACCAAGAAGTGAAAGTATTCAGCTGTGCTTCACCTTTCTTCATTTTAATATATCTTATATCTATATCAATAGTTAAACATGGATAAATTTCACAAAAAAAATCTTGCTTTATAAATGCCTCTAATACAACTAAGACTTTGACTACAATCATGAACATTTGATTGAAATAAAAGTTCATC
Source organism: Bondarzewia mesenterica (assembly GCA_004802705.1). NCBI lineage: Eukaryota > Fungi > Basidiomycota > Agaricomycetes > Russulales > Bondarzewiaceae > Bondarzewia > Bondarzewia mesenterica. Next base: position 4,301 of record SGPL01000422.1, on the reverse strand, counting down.
TACTTCTTCTTTATATTTAGTCCACCATATTTTATTTTTTTCACAAGATTCACAATTATTATAAGTAGAATCATCACATTTCAATGTTATAGCTTGTGGAAGACATTCTGTTGCTTTTAATTGCTCTGAATTTTTATTTTATTTTATAGCAAATTTTTCTTTTACATTTTCCATCATTCCTGTTAAAAACTCACCTTGATGTACACCTTCAAGATATTCAATCATCCTCTTTTAAAAATCAGAATCTAATTGCCATAAGCAATCTTTAATTTCTTGTGAAGTAAGTGAGTTTTTTTTATCAATAAAAGCATGTGCAAATATAAAGTTAATCTTTTTTGTTGCTCAACAGTATTATAATAACCTGATGTATCACCATATATACCTAAATGTTTTATATCCACTCCTGAGATATATGTGATAAATGCATTAACAATTAATTTAAAGTACTGCACTCTAGCAACTGAATTATTTGCAATTAACTTATAGTGATTATTATCTGAGATTTTTAAATTTAGTTTAAAGATATCTCCTATATCTATATAATATAATGAGATAAGATGTTTATTGTCAGCTGGCACAAATATAATAAACTATAAAGGAGCACCAAGATATGCTGTTAAAGCCTATATTTTATTGTGCATATATTTCTTTTGTGTTTATGATCTATTAACATACTCAGCTATATTATCAATATTATTAAAAATTAAAAAATAAGCCTTTTCTTCATTAGTTAAAAGCATTACCTTTTCACCTGCTTTCAATCAATTAATTAGATTTAATGTGACTCTTGATCTATATTTATAAGTCTATCTATAATATTAGTAAATAGTTTCTTATTTGCACGAAGATATCCATCAGTTGTAGAATCTTTGATTTGTTTATGATTGAATGCTGTCAAAGGAAATAAAAGCTCAAGTTGAATTTTTTATCATGATACATGAGTAGCCACTTCTTTTAAGCACTTTATAAGATATTTAATGCTATTTTAAAATTTTTTTAAACCACCTAAATCATAAGAAAATAGCTAAAGAAAGATTTGAGGGTATAGTTATAAATTATGACAAATTATTTCAAGTGTTTCAGCATAACTTATGCTTAAAATCTTGTCATCATGAGTTAAATGTTGCAGTGCTAATGTTTTTAAAACTTTTATTAATGAATTTTCTGTTTTATTGCCTATCAATTCATGCACAATAAAAAGACATGCACTATCATTTACACCTTTTTTCTTCATCAGCATCATATTATGCTATAAATTCTAATTCTTTATTATATCCTTAAAATGAATAATATAAACATGCTACTGTAGGTTCATTATCTTTGTATGAATCTAAATTCTCTTATGATATTTTCAAATCAGCATAATTTTTGTGATTTAATTTCAACCATTCAAGTGCAACAACAACTTTATTTCTTGACATTAAAAGAGGTGTTTACCTATCATCTAATTGTGTAGGCCTTATTGGACTAGTATATATATGAAAGCACTTCATTCAACTCCTTTCTACTAGGAGGTAATTTTGCATATACTTTAAGTGTTAGTATTGAAAAAAAATACAACATTAAATTTAATTATATGTATATCAAAAGAAACTCTAATTATATATTGATTATAACAAACTCATAAAATAAACATCTTTTTAACTCATGTTATTTCTTTGAGTTGTAATGAAATTTTTTTTTATTTAATTTCCATTTGCTAAAGATTCATGTGGCATTTTACCTACTTTGAGTTCACATAAATAAGAATTGCAGATTGAATTACAATTTAGAAGTAAGATGGGCCTATCTAATTGTTGTATTAAATTATTATGAGTAAATTGCTCATATCATGTAATTTTTTTATTAAATTGAGATAATATTGATAAATCTAAATTATATTGTAATAAATAATACAAGTTTGTATTAGTAATTAAAGATGTATATACCACACATGCTGATTCTTCAAGTGATTTAAATGTAGTCGCATTATAAAATTCATTGATTATTGTAGTAATGAGAGCTTAATTTAGTAAATTTGATGGAAATGATGAACTACTAAGTTAAATGTTGGGTTTTTTTGTATTAAATTTGATTTTATAGATTAATCAGCCATGATAAATACAGCTATGTATTGTGTACAATTAAGCACCTTAATAATATTTTTTAAACTAAATATTGATGATTCAGCATTAAGATACATTTTATATTTATTTGCTATAACAAATAGCTGTTTTTTAGTTAATTGCTCAACTAAATTTATTAATGGAATATTAGCAACTATAAATGCTAATTTTGAGTTGAATTCCATAGCTAGCAATGAGAAACAATATTAAAAAAACTTGAACTTTTTACTTTCTTTATAATAGCTATATTTGTTTATCTCTTCAATATATAGTTTTAATTCTTTATATAATCAACTATATTTTTATCCTTTTTACCTGAAATGGCTCCTCCAACTTGAGTATGTATATTTAAATTAATTTTATTTTTTATTTTTTTCTCATTTTATGTAGTACAAATTAATTTATAACTAAATAATAAGAGTAGTATACATGATGTAATATATATAAATGTATGAGCAAGTAATTTATAATATGTTTATTTATTGCCTTGCACATGCTCAATATATAACCTTATATATAATACTTTTATATGTGAGGTTATAAAAGATGCTATATTTATGAATATTAAAGTTATATCACTTTTTTTTAAGGTATTTTAAATTTACATATGCATAATAATTAGTGCATATTCTTGTCATGCAAATCATAATTAACATCAAATAAATCATTTCTTTATATGTTATATTTTTATAAACCTTGTAGCAATGCTTTGTGTATATATTTGTAAGCCTTTTAGCAATATTTTTGTGTAGTTTTTTAACAAAAAATTATTTTTTTTTATGATAATAGTTGCAATATGATGTCTCTGTAACATAGCTCAAAATGTCGTGCTAAAACTGTTACTTTAAGAGGCAGTTTAATTGAGAAGCTATATTTCTCAGCCAACTAGCACTATATATAGACATTATCAGAAATGTTATAAGCTATTGTAGCGTAGCAGTGGTGCCAAAAGTGTGGTCGTGCTCATTGTGCACACAAAAAGATGAGTCATAAAGATGTATTTGAGACACTCTAGAGTCGATGAAGATGTACTGAAAGAAAAGGGGTATCCAGAGATAAAGAAAAAAAAGAGCGAGAGCAGAGCCTTTATGTTATAGCTGTAAATAAGCATGAACAACTAGTGATGCGATAGTGAGGTATGTAAGTATCAAATGTGCGAATGAGAATATCAATGTGAGTACAAAAAGTGCACCACAATAGGCAGGTGAGTAACCAAAGTAGGTATGTGTTGTAAGCAGGCTTACACCCCTCTCATTTATGGGCTTTAAGAACAGAAGCAGATAGATAATTGATGGATACAAGGAGGATAAGTGTTAAGTTGGGTTCACAAAATTAGAGGAGGTGATTGAGGTGAAAAAATTAGCAAAGAATAAATGGTGATGTTAACAGTGGTATAGAGGCTGGTATCATGAGAGGAGAGATGGTAGGGGGTCTGAGATATTCTTTATCTTTTTTAACCATGTGTCAAGTGCTTCGTAGTCCTCAACTTCTGAACTTGGCAACTAATGCATATCTTCTAGCCTTTGGCTTTTTCAATATATGAGATATTAATGTCCTCGATCATGATGGTGCTTATCAATTATTTCATTGATATCCTATTCATTGGTACCATTCTCAAATACGATGAGATCAGATTATAGGAGGATTTAAGCTAGAAATTATGCATTGTTGTTGTTGTAGTACCTATATAAAAGGCTAGAATGAAATATAAAGAACACATTAGTTTTATCAGGGAGATCGAGGATATAAGTACTGTGCTTAGAAAAGGTGTTAATGATGTGATAAAGCCCATCAAATTGGGGCATGAACTTGATGACACATTTTGAGTCTTGAGATTTGTAGTTATAGTGGCAGTGAAATGTAGACAAGAGGACGCACTATTGTATTTACTTGAAAAATACTACTAAACACTAATAATACTAGAATAATGTAGTACTTTAGATGACAGCTATATGTGCTTTGTAGTAAAACTAAAATGCAGTTTTAGTAGCCTTTATTCTGATGCTCATATATTTTGATTAAATAATTGTAATATAGTTTTTTAAATGCTTTATTTTTTGACTTGTATATATTTTAATCACATGGTTTTTATTTTTTGATATATTTTATTTTTTTAAATTATATATATTTGATCATATAATTCATATATTTTTTTTTATATTTTTTTTCTTATATTTTCCATTATGTTTTCTTATT
>SGPL01000421.1:17343-29144 GCA_004802705.1 Bondarzewia mesenterica | reverse complement strand
TGTGCACCGCCAGGTGAACCGAAACTTGACGTATTCAAAATCGTAAAAGACGTTTTATCGGCCTTTAGCCATGGTGTCGCGGAACCGAAATTCAGGCGCCTGCTCAAACATTCAAAGACAGCATATTACGCGAATGGCGATCGCATAGGATCGCATTGACTCCATCTCAACTTTCGCAATACCACAGCGAATAAGCACTTACGATTTCGGACATCCGACAAAGATCTTTGAGTAGAACCAAATTTGCTGCAGCTGTCGAAGTCGTTTTGGTGCGCACCTAATCAACGCGTCGCTCGCACTTACTCATCATGATCGTCTTAGCCACTGTAGTGTATTGGCGCTGGTGCCAAGCATGCAGACTCTTCCTCCTGAGGTTCTCTCCGAAATATTCCTCAATTGCATCGTCACCAAAGCAATCACACTTCCCAGCCGTGCGCCTATCCTTCTCACTCGGGTCAATCGATTGTGGCGGGCAGTTGCACTGTCGACGCCTCGATTGTGGTCTTATCTATACTTGGAGCGATTCACTCGAAGCTTGGGGGCGATGGAACCTTCAGAACTTCGAGTGCACATGCCCTCTGGCGATGTTACCAAGACTAGATCCTATGTTACTGCATTGAGGACTTGGCTCTCTTTGTCAAAACGCACACCGTTGACACTCCGTTTCTGGGTGCACGACATTCATCCAACGTCTGGGGATAAAGACATAGTTGCGAAGTACATGCGAATTTTATGTACCCATTCTGCTCGCTGGAAAGATATTGAAATCCGTATACCACATAATGTCAGCAATTTCATCCCGATCTTGAACCAATGTCGGTCCCTCCCCTTCCTCGAGTCCTTCTACTTCGATAACTGGCAAGGTGGCTGGGAGCCAATCGATATCACACTTTTGGAGTCGGCTCCTCTGCTTCGTCGAGCGAGGATCACGCATCCCTTCCTAGAGTCATGGTTCCTGCCTTGGTCACAGCTTACGCGCTTGTCCATAGAAAGCTGCTTTTGGTGTGACATGGATTTCTCGAACTCCTTTGACATGGACGTGTTCATCGACATTCTATCCCATTGCATAAATTTGGAGGTCCTTAAATTTCTCTGTGACTTGGCATTCTGCCCCTCCGTCACTAGATCCAAATCCACATTTGCCGTCCTCCCCCAACTCCAGAGCCTCAGGATGGTAATCTTCATGGGTTCTGCAGTTGAAGACAATATGGACGAGGCTGAGATTATTTTCGCCCTTCTCTTCCAATGTTTGACCCACTTGGTTCTGCCAAAATTGCGGACATTGGAGTTGCCACACTATTTGAGTCACCACAACTGGGATGACTCCTTCCTGCAATTTTCAACTCACTTTTTGGAGTCTCTGGAGAATCTCAAGATCGTCTATTGCTCTATACCACTCCACGTGTTTACAAACATGCTGGAATGTCTATCAAATCTGACGAGTATGGCCATTTCCTTTACCGTTACCGATTGGGAGGGCATTTTGGGGGAACTTACACTTACTTCGACTGCTTATGGGAGTAAGCAACTGGTCCCTAATCTTGCGGAACTCAAAATCATCTGGTCGGGCTTGAGCTTGAACGCCGAGTCAGCTTTCTACGAGGCCTTTACCACCATGATCGAATCCCGCTGGCAGGCGCGGTCACGTCGTGCACGCGAGGTTGGTGAAGGGGCCGACACACTGTCGGGCTTAACAACGCTATGCGTGGGATCTGTCGAGAAAACCATGGAACAAATGACACCGTTGCAGCGTGCGCGTATGGCGAGATGCGTCGAGGAAGGATTATGCCTGGAGGATTGGTTGAACAAACCACATTCATTCCGGGATCCTACGTTCGATCCGGAGTGGTAGACGCTCGGTTTGGCTTGGGATGTATTTGCTATACGTTTGTAAATTTGCCTGTCACGGTGCATCATGTAACGAACCACAGCAGTCGCAACAGTTGAAGTAGACCTATAGCTAGTAGCTGTGCGATCATAACCCTTACCAGGTAAAAGTTTTTTGAAACCACCATCTCCATCATGTATTGCGTTCGGTGATTGAAGTAAGATATGTTCGATAACAAGAAAAAGATCCCATATCCCAAGCTATTTCGAAAGGCAGTTGATGCTGTCAATCGGGCAAGTCCCAAGAAAACACTTTTCCTCCACTATTGATCATGGGTATTCTGCAGGAGCTTACGCACACAGAACATTTCGTTTGTGAAATATGTGAGAAGCGTGGAAGAGCGTGGAAGGCCTGAGCTGGCGGGCCATGAACCCAGTCTCCCACCGACAGGCAGCAGATATCCTGCCTCAACCTCCGTGTCTCCGAATATTCGTAGATGTTCAAGCACAGTATCTACCAAATACCTGTTTGTGCGTCATTGCAGGCCACACATCGACTTTCCCTTACGCACAAACGTTTCACCTTGTCCTCCAGGACTTCACCTGAATGATACTTGTTCGGCGACGCCGACTACATCCCCTGTATTACGCTCACAAAGTCCGAGGAGGTAAAACGATACCGCATGCACGAACCGCGAATCGGAAGAAACGAAAGAAGATGAAACAAAAGAAGAGCATCACAAAGATCCGAGCTCGGAGTCAAAGGGAACAACGAACGGGAGAAACGGACTCGGATGCATGCGGGGAGTAAGAGGAAACAAAATCCATCGAGTACTGTAAGTCCATAGCAGGAGGTGGTTGGGGGACCGTACGACGGCGCTCATCGTAGGTCGGTAATTGATGGGAGTAAAAAGGAGCACATACCACTGAATGGTGGGAAGGTATCTATGGAGAGTTTCGCGGCATACGCAGAAAGAGGTAAGGCGGAGACAAAACAAGTGTCCAGTTTACAGACTATTGCACAGAGAACAGTTCAGTTGTATAGTATTACTGAGGACGACGGCTGCGAAAATGGATAGACATTGAGCGTTGCCATCTGCGATTCAAGCGAAGAAAATACACTTACGGACGGCAATCAAAGCCACGAACAACACGATCACTCCAATATAGATAGGGATGTATTTTATGAGCTGAAAGACAGTCAACAAGGGCAACACGGATGGGAGAAAGGAGATACACTCACGATCGCACGGCGCTGTTTCCGGACCTTGATGTTGTAGATCGGTGCACGGATCTGTTTCGACGGCCGAAGCCAGACTGCGAGGCACCCCATTAGAACATAGCCGAGAATTCAAACAACGAAACTTACACAAGAAGATCGAGTGAAGACGGTCAATATATGGGACCACGAGCGGCGGCGTCAACATGAATAAGAGGAAGTGGCCGATGAGGATGTCGGAGGTCCACAAAGAAAGCTCAATAACCTTCACAATGAACTCTCTCGCGGGTTGCGACAGCGCATGCGTCCCCAGCCCACGGCCGTACCACTTGCCTGTCCACCACGCGCGGTTCGTCTCGTCGTGCTTGAACTCTCGGGAGAGGACGACGGCAATCAGCACCTTGTGGACCGCGCGTTGAATGGCGACGATGGTGATGAGGCCCAGCACGGCATGAGACGTATTCCAGAGCTCAAGGAACCACTTTAAACATCGCGCATCGTGTTAGTAAACGAAGAGTAAAGGCGCTTGGACGGTCACTCACGAAGAACTCAAAGAACCCGATCATCCCAATTGCCCCGAGTACATGTGCAAGCGCAGCCATGATGGAGCCAAACCTGGTGCAGCACGAATCGAGCATGGGACCAAGCATGAGGGACACGAAAAAGAGCAGAAGAAGAACACCGGCATTCCAGACAATCGGACCAATTGAAACGACAGCGATACGGATCAACGGGCTGGGTGGTGTCTTGCCGTGGACCGGGAACGACTTGACGAACATGTACGCGATGACGAACAGGATGGCCATAACTACGGGAAAAATGACCTCTGAGAATATGACGGCGCGCCAGCCCGCACGGGGCACATCACCCGAAAGTTTCTCTGAAGGGCGCCCGAGTTTCTTCTTCTTGTACCCAGTGATCATCGTGCGTGATAAACGGCAGTACCCGATCCATGAGTTGTTGTGTGACCGTGAATTTCCCCGAGACATCCAACGCAAGAACTCTCTGGAAACGAACAAGCTTGAGTACTGGCCAACAACATCAACTCACCCTGAACGGACTCACCTATAATCGACAATGAAGTCCGTGAACGAGAACTGATGTGGGTTGTACAAAAAAGGGTGCGACGCAAAGGGCCAGGATGGATATCCAGAAGTAAATGAGATACGGCGTCCAAAACGACAATGTCACATAGAGCAACATCAGCAGCGTCCTCATCCCGAGGTATATACTCGGACCAGCGAATCGGGAAAACAGGATGCTGAACGAAATTCTGGACGTCGCAAAGCCACGACCGGTGGCGATGTACCGGGCACCTCCGAAGGTCAAGTTATTCAAGATGGAGTGCGTGTAAATCTGCGTCGAGAAAACCTCGAAGACGGGCGAAAGCGACATGAACTGTTTGCTCAAGCGGATAATGGCCCGCCCGGTACCGCGCTCAACCAATTCTAAATAGCCAATTCAGATCAGAACAGCTCAGGCAGACTGAATCTGAATAGCCTGTGGACGACTGACCTTGCAAAAATAGAGGCAAGAACGAGATCATAAAGACAAGGAAGATACTGATAATGCAACGACGAATCCAAGCATCGACAGGGTTCAGGTTGTAACAACCGCCTTGATTTCCGATAGGCTGACCCGTGCTCGTGTATTTGCAGGTGATGAGTGACGAATTCAGCGTGCCCAAAAACACCACTGCGACCCAGAGGTCAATGCCACATCCATCATCAAACAGATACCAAAAACTCTGCACTTACTCGTGACGACGAAGAACTGCACCGACAGGATGATGAGCATATTGTTGATGTGGAATCCAGGATGACCGTAGTAGAACGTCAAGAACCGATCGATGGGGAGCTGCGTCCCGAGGTAGTAGTACTCGCGACTGAGCATCTGCTCGCCCATACCCGTGCCGATCTTCGTCTGGAAGTTCAAAATGGTCCCGAAACCGAGATCACGACCTTTACCACACTGGTAATACTCGGTATGCTTGATCCGTCCACCGCGCCCAAACGCCGTCATGCCCGCGTAAATATCCTCATTCAGATGCAAGCCCTTTTGTGCCTTCGAAACACCACCGCGCGTGTTCATGAACGTCGCGTTGAGGAAATCCGGATGTCCATAATGCAATTTGCCCCCGATCCAGGCAAGAGAGCGCGCAGCGAGCGTACCGAACGTCTGCTCCTTGCCCGCAGCAATGTCACCCAGAATACCAATATTCTCCGAGAAGATGTACTCTCGCGCACCGACGATGGCAACGGGAGCTTTTATGAACTCTTTATGTCCCCACTGCGCATACGGACTCTGACTGGACACCGAGTACTCCTCAAACTCGCCGAGCACGTTACGGATCTTCAGACACTCCTCAAGGTAATTGTCCTGGTTGGCATCAATGAGCTGGAGATACTCGCCGCGGTAGAAAATGATCGCATGATTCTGGTTATCCGACTTCCCATCTCCCAAGATCGGGTTCCCGGGGAGTTCGACGCGGAACTTGGGCTTACGCTGGCCAGTCTCGGAGTTGAACTCGGAATGACCGTCGATGAGCGCAGAGAACAGCCGCGGCTCGCCGCCTTCCTTGCGTGGCTCCTCCTCGAGATACGCGATCTGCAGCTCGGGGTACGCGCGCAGCAGAAACTCAGCATTCTCGTGCTCCTCCTTGTTGAATTTGGAATACCGCTGCATCGACACGACAAACTTGAACTTCCGCCGTGCCATCCGCTCCAACTCGCGCTCGAGCTTGTCCGTGTTCCCGCCAAACATCTGCACCACCTCGGGGTTCTCTACGCGATAGAGCAGCTTGATCGCCTTGGCGTAGTTCATCATGCCCGACACCGTCCGATAGAGCGTCTGCGCACGCAACGAAGCCCAAATTCGCGTCCGGAGAGTGAACTCGGGTGCTGCACTCTTGAAACCAATCATGTAGAAAGGGAGATCGTCCGTTTTCGATTGTCCTTTTTCTTCCGTGAACGGGTTGTTGCCATTGTACACCTCCGACTCCTCTGCGAGGATCTTGGTGTCCTTGACGAAATTCTCCCATTCGAGACCGTGCAGCTGCTTCAAGTACTCCAAGAGGGTCACGCGACTGTTCATGTCCGGCTCTTTAATGATCTCCCTCAGCGACAAAAGGATCTTATAAAGGTCCTTTTATTTTAGCAACCGCCTCCAACGAACGCACGCGAAAAGACGCAATCATACCTTTTCACTATAGTGCGGCGTCAGAACGGTGAACGTCGGCATCGCATCAACAGGGAGAGCTTCAGGGATCGCTGTCGTGAGCGATTGGGCAAAGAAGGAGATCCGACGCTCCGCTTCGCTACCTGGCGGGAAGAAATCGCCCCTATAACCCTTTTCGCTCTGAGACACGAAGAAAGGAGGCGCCCTGAGACTCCGACGACCGTCCGGGGTGTCGACCTGATGATACAGCAACTTCTGCACGTGCTCGATGGACAGCAGATGTTCTCGGTACATCGAAATAATAATCGCGTTCCAAATCTGGGACACCAGAACCTACACGAGAGGTATGTCATCGGAGTTCAAACAGATAACGAGTCTCAAATGCGGCGTAAAAACGACGACTGACCTTGGGCTTGTACTTGACCTCCATATCCGCCGTCGCCAGGATCTTCGCGTAAATTCGTTTGGGCAAACGCGAGTAAATCTCCCTCCACGGCGTCCAAATCGAAAGGCCGAGCGCAAACGACCGCGCGATGCTGAACACGGTGTTCCAGATGATGTACCACAGAAAAGTGTCCAAAAAGAACAGCACGAGGTCCATGATATACATCAGCGTCAGGGTGAACGCGGCGTGGTTGCGACACAGGGCGGTCCCGAAGAGCTTCTCATTGCAGTTCTGTATCCGCATCCCGACCATCGCGCGAATGGGGTCGCGAAACGAGAGCTTGGTGAGGAAGAAGTACGACTCGGTGAATTTGCACCCAAAGATGAGGAACCAGAGGAGGAGCGACGCGAGCCGCGCCTCCGTCGCCATGTCGGGGTAGCTCGCGGTGAAGTCTGGCTGGCGAGGTACTTCCGCGACTTGCCCGCGACGCGGTCACCGAACATCCGACCAGAGGGCATAATGGCGAACAAGAGCGTCGCGACGACCGATATGAAAAATTGCACGATACCGAGAATGAGCGCGAGTTGACCGCCAGCGCTTGAGGAATTCTCCGCGATCGCGATGTAGACGGTCGGACCAGCGGTCAATGCAAGAGTTACCAGCAGGAAAAGTAATCTTCGCGTCAGATGAGACGTATTGTTCCATGTTGTTGGGATGTACGAGAATTCAGCGAGAGTGGCACCAATCATAATTACAGTGGCGACCGCGCCTCCAAGAGCGGTTGCTGACCATGAGAGGGCAGGAGAATTGCGATTCTTTGGTTGATACACGGTTGGCGAGTTGTACGCCGTATAGTACCAGTAAAGGGCGATGTGAATGACCCAGATCCTGTTGAAGTTCACAAGGAGATGCCCAAATGACCGTTTTTCGTAATATGTTTTGAAAAACGCCCTATTCCAATCAATACGATCGAACTTCATGAACCTTCCCGCAGGGGGGATATCGACCAGACGCGTCTAGAACATCGCGAGCGCCCGCTGTCAGTATGTCATACTGAACAGCAGACACGAGAAAGACCCACACCTTGTCAGTGAGGGTGATGCGGGCGATGCCTTCAGGATACCAGAACAGCTGATTGATATCGTCGTAACCAATAATCCTCTCGTGATCGCGCTCTCTCCGCACGAATTTGCCATCCAAAACTTCATATCCTTGGTCACGAATGAATCGGTACAACGGCTTGATGACGCTCCGCAAGTAGAGGCCCTCCGGTACGGGGTTGACCCGGTTCTGACAATCGGGCGAGCGATAGTAATCGTCGGCGCACTTGAAAATGAAGCACATGCACTCGGGCGTGAAGCGCACTTGCGCCGCCTCGCCCCAGCACATCAGATACAGAGCGATCTGACGCATGCGGTCGTACTGGCTCATGTTGTTCATCGCCTGCCGCCAGCGATCCATCGCGCTCGCCAGGGATTTCGCCGACGTGTTCCTCCCGCGCTGTTTGGTCGATTTCAACCGCTGTAAACCGGGATTTATAGTCTGGCCCACGGCATCGTCGAGATCAAGCTGGGCCGCGAAATACCATTTACGGTAGTTGGCGTGTTGCCCGCCGATGTAATCCGCGTGCAGCGTGAGAAGGGCCTGGTTGGGCGACATTCGCGAGGCGCGGCTGTCGAGCAGCTGCATGGTGAAGTCAAACTGCCCACAGCAATCATTCATGTGAGAGCGAGTGAGACCAAAAAAAAAAGGAGAATTGAGACAGAATGCAAGCTCACCATGTTCCTCATGGAGTCACGCTGAAAACCAAACTTCTGCTGCAAGTCCAGGAATATGTCCTCGATCTCTTCTTTCGACAAGGGTATTTGGCGATTCGGATCCCACGCGGGATAGGGCTCTCGACCGGCACCATACTGCGATGCGCCATGATCGCCCCAGACAGGAGCCGACGTATCCGACATTCCCATGCGCGCGCCAAGCGATTCTGCAGAGGGAGCCTCGCGCGCGTAGACATCCTGTTCTGAGTCCGTGTCTGGATGACCTGGAAAGGTGGACTGCTCGTGAGGGTTGCCATTCAATGAAAGTCAATAATGATAAAAACGAACCAAAATTATCGGCTTGGTCGTAGTAGCGCTCCCCATCATTGAAGCCAGCAGCACTGCTGTCGGACGCATAAGTGTCTCTTCGAGCGTAGTTGTAACCGTGGTCGTGGTCATTGTCGTAGTATCTTTGATTGAAGGGGTCGTGAACGTCTGTTGGAGGTGAAGAGGATGGATAGGCGCCCTCACGGCTTCTTGGGGGTGGGCGGGCTGCCATGATGGGAAAGAGACGGCGAGGCGTTCGTCGAAAAGATGGCTATTCAAAGTCCCTCCTCGTCGTCTTGACCTTTGTCGTGAGTGGGGGAAAGGAGTGAGGTCAAAAGGGGCGGAGGGGAGGGAGAGGAATGGAGAGGAGGAGAAAAGAAACGAGCGCGTGAACAGGGAGCCGTGTGCTGCGTCACACCCAATCCACGGTGGCGTTGATTCGGAGGCCTCGAGCAGTGCCGGCGCTGTGTGTGCCCTCTGTGCAGTCAGCGCCGGCCGTCAGACGGCCGTTTTCATGTCGGCTGGCCGTCGTTGGTCTGTTTCTCTTCATCTCAGCGGCCTCCATTCGCCGCGTTGCTCCCAGGTCCTCAATTAGTTCTATCCTAAAAACAATTAAAGGGGTCCTTGGTGCATGGGAATCACACATCGACCATCCTTTGTGGAGGATTCGTCGCTACGGAGACTGCACAGCTTGGTGAACTCGCAGCAATCCCCATATTCGTCACATCCCATGCCAATCGAATCAAGAACTCTGAGTTCCATTCATCGACGGATGATACCGTCTCAAGGCTCTTGGCCGGGGCCGAAGCAGGAAATTGATCAGTAGCAGTTGTCAATGTCAGAGGTTCAAGGGGATTAATTCAACATCCCAACTTTGGCACCAACACGTCGCTTTGCTGCTTAGGACTCGAGCCGTGCGCTTCGCTTGGGCAATCCAATTATCTAGATACTTAGTCTCACGATGGCAGGTTGTAGATACTTCCTTCGATCTTCGTACCTCAGAACACCTGTGTCTGACCAGGGCCCAAGGGAAGGTCCGGGTCCTATAGAGAAGATACCAGATTCTCGCATGTAGATACTCGCATGTCAATGACACGAAAAGAAACACGCGTAATTAATATAAGGAATTCGAAAATCATAACAAACGCGTCGAACCACTAAAGGGACACAATACTCAGGACTTGAACCACTAGCAAGGGACCTCTGTCCAGTGTCCTGAAATGCAGTGAGAATCGTGTTCAGATTGAAGAGGCGGATCCAATCGCTGATCCAGGGTGCCTGTCGGTCGGTCGAGTACAAGTAGACGCCGAATACCTGTCTTGTCGGCGGACGTTTTGTTCTCCGGGCAATAATATCATTACACCGCACATACACAGGCCCGACCAAACAGACACACTATCACAATCACTTTCAATTCGTCGGCTCGAATTCGAGGACACGCACGTACCCGAGGCAGACGCGCGCCATAGAGTCAATGTAGTCCCACAAACCTTCTCCATGGGTACAACCTCCCCGACGACGATCGCGCTCAGTCTCCGTTCCTTCCTCCGCTCCATGGTACAGTAAAAATCGCGCTCAACAAACGCCCGCGTCCCAGAAGCGACTCAGGCTCGCCCTCCACCCCCGAGACGATCTTTCCCCGCGCCAGTAAATGCCCACCTCGGAAAGGAATCGACCAAAAAAAAAACAGATCCGCGGAGCAAGCCTAGCGTCAAGTCGGCAGCGAGCCTGGCGCCAAGCCCGTGCAGAGATAATCAGCGACGACGGAGCAGACGCTCGCTGACCAGGACCTATCAACGGCGCCGCACGCCAGCTGGGCTGCCCAACATGCTCGATCAATATAATGTGACAGCGACAATCTCGGTGACATTCACGCTTTTAGTCGATGACCTAACTGTGTTGAGTACCATGCATGTATGGTGACTGTAGGGTAATGGAAGCGGCGCACCTGGATCGGCTGCAGAGATAAACCGAGCAGGATAGTGCTAGTGAACCGCGCCAATCACTATTGAATGCGAGTCGAGGATCCTATAAAGTAAGCTGCAGCGCCCACAATCGCGGAACTGAGGGGATTGCACGTACCGTACAGTAAGTGTTTAGTGCGGATCCCAGCATTGCCCACCACCTGCGCTTCTGTTCACAATCCGTATTTCGGCATCACGTCGATGGTACTACACAAGGTACAGGGCCTCGTCGATTTCGTCGTATCGCACCTACGCGAGATGCAAGTAAGCAATCCCATCCATAAAAGAGGAGGGAGGAGGAGGGAGGACCGGGAGGGAATAAAATGAAAAATCGAGAGAAGCAGATCGGGTCATTGGTCCGAACTCGCTACCATGCCAGGAGCGTATGACAGACAATGTCAGGAGATAAGCAAAGGCATGTTCATCAGAACAGAACAGAACATCATCAATGGAACACGCACACGCTGTACAACGTCAGACGAGTATATGCACCACTGGGCGTCCTCGCAAACCTGCCCGATCGTCCCACGTCAAACGCGCGAGCTTCCCCCACTCCATGGTGCACTAGCATGCGGATACGTCATGCGAACCGTACGTCCACATCGGTGGCAGACGAATGTCATTCCGAAGTGGGGATAGGCAATGCAGAGTGCCCACGTCTGTCGCACCGCAAGGTCTTACAGTCGTACGAGGATGACTGAGCGCGTTGAGAGGAGAAAATGGGGAGGTTCTCTATCAATCGATTGCCAGTCGCTCTGGACGAGTATGCAAACCGTCCACCACCCGAAGATTGGCATGCGATGGCCAGCGAGCACATAGGATGTGGCCCTGAAAAAAAAAAAAAGGTCGACTTGATGAACGCCAGCCTCAACTTGACGCCAGCTCTGTTCTAGAACCAGTGCAACGAAGCCGCTCGCACCCAGAGACAAACCAAGCGAGCCGCGCAGCGGTTGGAATTCAGAAGACACCAACCCAAACAAGCCCATCGAACCGATCCCGTCCGCGGCTCTTCATCAGCATATCATATCAGTCCGAATCAAGTCTCCANTCNGAATCNNNNCTCNANATNTNATCNNCNCACTCANAANNNCATCCNCNCNNCNCANCNGCACGNCCNTNNCATCNNCNCANCANNTTCTGNNCAA
>SGPL01000421.1:2501-17283 GCA_004802705.1 Bondarzewia mesenterica | reverse complement strand
CNNNANNNNACNCANNNNCNNCGNCNCANTNGTCCNCGCCCNNNGTCGTCNACTTGGACNCNCNGTCATCGAACTNGGACGACTNACGCNTNNGCTCGCNANNGNNGCACANACANACGTCCGTCGTACTTACTTCGTGGACCACCCATCACCGGTTCGAACGTCCACCATCCATACATCCAAGGGACGATCTCATGATCCCTCCTTCCCGGATCTCAGTCTCTCAGGCTTATCCATTTTAACTGCAACCCCACCAGGGGGAGGGGGCCTTTAGACCTCGACGGCAGCCCGGCAGCGGTACATGGTTACTGCCCATGCGCCCATCGACCCGGAACGGCGCCTGATTAAGTACAGGAAGCAGGCGTCCCAACACCCCCAAATCTAGATANGCACTGAGCCTGGAAAGCGCGGCGTCACGATCTGACACCCGTGCCTGTACTAAAAGACCACAACCCTTTCGGCTGGCTCAAAACAGAGAATCACATCGAACACGCGCGACTCATAAATTGACTCACAGACTCCGCTCAGGNCTNTGNCGTCTCGCGAAAAGCCCACATCGANACACGCNNNGGGCGTCAAGACCGCCAATCCAAAAAAGCACACTCAACTGAGTTGAACCGTGACTCTGCACCCGAAAAACTCGGACTCGGAGTTTGGAGCACCGCGCTAGGGGAAAGCATGCCACATGGACGAGCAACGCGCATTCGCGTCGAGATCATAGACCAGATACANAGCCGCCGCCAGAGTCTAAGCGAGAACGAAGGGCNGCGGACTGACCCNCCAGTGGATAAACAAACGTACTAGCGCCGACCGGGTTCAGTCNTGCTTCTCAAACGCGACGCAGCCCTGGCCGTCGTCGTCGCCAACGCCTGGCCCAAAAAGAAACCTAGAAAAAACGAAGTTCTTTTAGGAAATAAAATAAAAAATACCAGGCCTTAGGATCGCGATCGCGCCCTGCCAGCTGGCNGCCGTACNATAGCACCCGGGACGCGCAACCCCAGTTCTCGTCCTCACCTTCAATATAAGCCTGCACGGACACGTCCTGGGCCTAAAAATACCAGGTACCAAACTGAGGTCAGCACATCCCCCCAAGATCCTCAAAAAAGCAAACTCCCACCCAGAACACGCCTCGGAAACGTCACTCAACAATAGAACCTCAGTTCGTGATCCGGATCCTCTTCCCAGCCCCTGCAGAAGAGTCNAGTNTGTGTATATTAAAAAAAGCAGCACCATGGCTGAGGGAGGCGGAAGCAAAACCGTGACGCGCACCANCAAGCCGTCCCACGGCGTGTGATGGTGCGCAACCCCAGCTCGATCCGCCGCGTAACCGGAGCTCCCCAGTTCCCCGCGCGCCGCGCACGACTCGTAGGCACCAGCACTTTACAAGCACAAGTAGCTGGGTAACAACGTCCACTCGAGTCTGCGATCCATTTCCTAAGAATTATCACCTCCTGCAGGTATATGCCAATAGAAGAACAATGTAAGATCTCGTCAATCGCTCACCTACACCCGACACGTCCTGCACGCACGCACCCATCCTACATCCATACAACATATCCGTACCACACCTCGCAGCTTTAGCCTCTGTTTCCCAGAAATCCACCTCGCACTGCGGGAATCGAGTCGGGACGCGCGGCGGACCCCGTCCTCGGAACTGGACTCGGATAGGCCGATCGAGTCACAAAACGCGTGAGAATGTGAGAATCCCCGCGGCCGCGAGTCGGCCGATGACGATAAATGACGATATCTGAAGCACAGGCACCGCATCGCGAACTGCAGCACCGCACGGCAGAAACCCCACTCGGTCGACGCCGTTTACGAAACGACGACTCGGATGGCCTCATGATTTGGCATGACACCTGGGCCTCTCTCAGCGTCCCGGCGTACAGCATAGCGTGTACGTTACTGCGTCGTGTACGTGCATGGACCCATGATACATGCCCCCACGACCCGAATGACGGCGCCGGAAGCGCAAGTTTAGCGTCACCCGTCCAACGTTCAACGTTCAACGTCAACGTTCAAGGAATCAAAAGGGACCTCGGTGACGAACGGCACGGCAACTCAACAGGAGTCGCTCAGGGGATACGCAAACACACGCATCGATACAAAAAAAAACATGTGCATTCGAGAACCGCGACCGAAAGTTGAAACCCACTCCGAGCATGTAAGTAAGAGGACGAGAGACGTATGCAAGAGTAAAAACGGAAAAAAAAAAACAGTAAAGGATGGAAAAAAAAAAGGAAAACAAAACACGAGATGCGGAACAAGAGAACGAGCCACAAAAACAGCCACACACCACCTAAATTCTCAAGCTTCCTCTGCATTGCAAGTAAGTGTGTGTACGTATGTATGTATGGCGCTGACGTATCGATCCTCGCACCGACGGAACATATCATTTAACCCTACCCACCCACATCGCCTGGGTCCACGATCCAAGACATACCATCCAAAAAAAAAATGCAAAAGGACAAGGGGGGGTAAGGGAGCAAGGGATGTGCGCAAGGAAGAACAACGAACTCGACTCTCGGCGCGCCATAGAGCGTCGGCTCCCGTTCACCGTGATCGGTATCGGGCGTGATTGGGAGGACAGAGGACCATGAGCACGGTGAAGGACAGGGGACAGGGACAGGGAGAGAGAGGATCACGGTCAGGACCCGCCCAACCTCGCGCGCGCAACGGCAAACGGCAAACGGCAACCAAGACCACACACAAAACCGACTCACTCGGCTAACCTCATCGACATCACCCAGTCCCTCGATCGCGCGAACCGACGTCCCGGTACTGAGTGACCGAGTCATGCACTGAGTCCTCGAACGTGCTCATCCCATCCCATCCCCGCGCGCCCCAAAAACTTGAACCTGGGGACGTCATTCTAGTTTCACAGAAAACAGATTCATAGCCACGTGTTGTGTTGTGTAGGAGGAGGGAAGGGAAATCCATGCGTCGAGCTCCGAGCGCAGGCGCCCGCCATGAGGCGAACGGCCCCCAAAACTCCCCTCTCTTTCCTCTAATCCTCGTATCTGTCGCCCCGATACCCCCCCCCGCCGCCTCTGCTGCCCGCCGCCGCCACCGCCTCCCCCAGATGCCCCGCTCGGTCCTTCGGCGCCCGGCCCGCTTTCGTCATCCTCCCTACGCTTCCCTTTGCTTCCTCTGCTCGATGACGCGCCCGCGAGCGCCGGGTCGTCCACCTTCTTCCGGCGCTTGCGCTCCGTCTCCCGCAAATTCAATCGCACGCCAAAGTAGGACAGGTGCTGCGCGCGAAGAAGCGCCCAAAGCGGAGTTTTTGTTTTCGTTTTGACAGACGCGATAGGATGGGGAAGGAAGATAAAGGAGAGAAAAGAGATCGCGTCGTGAGAGAGGAAAAGAGGCGCTCGAGGAAAACGTGACACACCTTTGTCAAGTCCGTAGACGCGCGCAGGCCGGGGAATTCTTTGGTCGAATACACGCGGAACTGGCCCCCGTAGCATTGCGCCCATACCGGCGTCTCGGGGTCGTTGCCGGACACTTTGGAGAACAGGTCGAAGCATCGATACCTCAAGATGAAGTTGCCCTCCATTTTGACTGCCAAGTCCTACAGGCAGGATGATTCAAAGCAATAAAATGAAACGACAGCGACGGGGGGAGGAAGAAAACAAAGAAAGGAGAGTCAGTAGTCAGGAGAGGCACGGAGGAAGAGGAGGGAAAGGGAGGTAAGAGGCAGAACATGAACGAGGAGAAGAAACACGGACTGAGAAAACGAACATCAACACTTTATTGCCTTTGTAATCGAGATTCGAGGCCTGCACGAACGTCGTCCCCGCGAGCGCCTCGGTGCATTTCGACGATTCGGTGATGGGATGCCCTTGGTGGACATGCACGACATCCGAGTCCTGCGACGGGTGCGACGGGTGCTGCGACGGGTGCGACGACGGGTGCGACGCGTGGGATGGGTGTGACGAATGCGATGGGTGCGACGTGTGGGATGGGTGCGACGAGTGAGAAACGTGATGCGGTGGGGGTGCAGGATCGTGCGAATATTGGCGATGGGGGCGGTGGAGGGGGGTGGACGTGCATAGGCGGGAGCTGCATGGGCACGCCCATGGGCGGACCTCCATGGGGAGGCATGCCCGCACCCTGATAAGGAGGTTGCGGGGCGGGGAAGGTGTAAGGATAGGGCTGACCGGGAGACGTGTAGGGCGCCGGGGAGAGCGAGGTGGACATGGTGGACGCGTGACTCGGGGATGACGTCTCCTGCCTCCGCTTGCCGTCGGACGCGGACCCTTCCGCCGCCTGTTCCGAAGCAGCTGGGACGGGAAAAAGATCGACGTGGCAGATGAGGCCCATGTTGCTTATCTCGCTGTGAGGGAGGGGAGGAGGTGGAACGAGCGTGAACAACAAAGAAAAGTAAAAGACAAAAGACGGATGACGGACTCGTAGTTCTCGACCTCGACCTCCCTTTGATCGTGCTGGCCCGCATTCTGCACCTTGAAAAGCCTGAGTTGAACCACCGGAGGGGGGTCGAGGGGTCTTCGGTCTTTGCGGGCGTATCTGAAGGAATCAGGGGAAAAGGTTTGCGCAGGAGAACGAGGACAGGGAATGAAAACAGACTTTCTGCCGAGATCCGCCTTTTGGAGTTCGATGAGCTCTGCGCGGATGAGCTGGCCCGAGAATTGACCACTGGTGAAGTTGAGAGGATCGCCGATAGAGCGTGTGTTGGAGTGGTGATGAGACGGGCGCTCGTCTCGGACTCTGGACAAAGTGGACGTGGACGAGGGCTGTTGCTGTTGCTGATAGTCCTGAGAAGGATAGCCCTGCTGGGGCTGGGATTGGTACGAGTGGCCGTACATGGGAGGGAAAGTGAAGGGACCAGAGAAGAAGATGAAGATCAAGTCTAAGAGGGAGAAGAGCGGGGCTATATATGTTGGACGACCACAACCCGGAAATATGAGCCCTGCGCGTAGCAACCCCGGCCCAAGGCGGAAACAATAAGGTTCGCCCTCCGACTCCTCGCCCGGCCGGCACAAAGGCGCCTGGCCTTCCCCTTTGGCGCACTCTCAGCCCGACATCGGTCACACGTCACGGCTCACGTCCAGATGCACACGTCATTTTACAACGGTGCTGCCCTGTACTCGCGGCCACACGTGTGATACATCATGGGTCCCTGCAGCGAGAGAACACGTCTGCGACCCGCGGATATCAATTGACGACGTCTCAGCGGCCCATCGACGGCTCGCGTCGAGGCCCTGACCCGTCGGGGTCCAAATTTTGCTTCCGAATTTCCCAGCTGGCTGCTGCCTCTCGACACCTTGATCATTGGAATCATCATGTGTCCCCGCCCCTCATCCTTCCACCAACGTGCACCGACCTTCGTCTCTCCACATCTTCTACGCACGCGCACAGGTGAACTCGATGCGCGGTATATCAGCGAGCACAGGAATATGTCGATGGCCCCGCTGTTGCCCCACTGCCCCATCCGCAGTCCTGACTCCACACCAAACTAGGCATCAATGTTTCCTTTTTCGTCTTCACCCAGGCACCTCGTCCTCGTCCTCTGCAGTGTCATGACCGCCGCCGCCGCCGCCTCCGCGTCCTTCCGCCTCGCAACATGGAACCTCCGCTACGATTCAATGCCCAACAACATCACCGTCCAGCAGTCCCTCGCAGCCCTCCCCGACCCCTTGCAGCAGCCCGCTTACTTCAACCTGACCGGCGAGCAACCGTGGAGCACCAGAAGGATCAAAGTCGCCCAGCGCTTGCTCAGCGAAGGCATCTCCTTGGCAGGTGAGCTTCGGAACCTCTTTTTCAGAACGCGAATGCTCGGAGATCCGGGAAACGGAAACAAAACATGAATTGATCTGATCGATTTGGCTGCCTACTGCAGGATTTCAGGAAGGGCTCGTCAGGCAGGTCAACGATCTCGCCGAGTTGCTAGGCGACGATTGGGCTTGGGTGCGTGTGCCACTCCCCAGCTTCCACACCCTTCCGATCGTCATCGATCATCCCTATCGGTACTCATTCTGAAGTTCGCTTTGCATGCACAGGTCGGCGTGGGCCGAGATGACGGCGTCGCAGCCGGCGAGTTCAGCCCTATCTTCTACAAAAAGTGAGTTTTTTTTTCCTTCCTTTTTTTTATGTCACACGCCGGCACTTTGCCTCACTTTGCTCTCCATTTCAAATTCCCCCACCGCCTTTAAATTTTCAGTCTGATGCACTGTTGAAAACCTACTTTTGGCTTGAGCGCTTGAGCGCTGAGCTTCTGTTTCTCCTCCGACTCTCCCCGCAATCATCATGGATACGACTGATGGGTTGCGCGCCATTGCTTTTATCTGATCTGTGGACGACGCATCTCACTTGCGAGTTCCATTGTACATGTTCCGAATTCAAATGCGATTCCTCGTCGTATCATGCCATGTGATTAACAATGTGCTATATTTNTTTNTTTTTAAATGGCGTCGTGCTTGTGTTTTTCCCGAACGTACGTCTACTGACACCGACCTATCGTCCGTCGACATCCACAGNTCCGTAATCGACCTCCTCTCAAACGACACCTTCTGGCTCTCGTAAGTCTCCACCTTCCTCCTCCTCCCATCCCATCCCATCCCATCCCATCCATCACGCTGACCCTGGCCGACTTGACGCACCTGTAAATCAAATCAAATCAAATACAGAAACACGCCCTTCGTCGCGGGATCCAAGTTTCCCGGCGCAGGTTCCGTGCGCATCGCCACGGCAACTCACCTCCGCCTGCGCGCGACCGGCCAAGCGTTCACCTACATCAACACCCACCTCGACGATCAATCCGACGCACAACGTCAACTCGGCGCCTCTCTCATCCTCTGGCGCGCGCGCTATCAAGCGAGCATCGACGATACTGCTCCCGTGCTCGTCACGGGGGATTTTAACAGGTGCGCTTTCCCCTCCCCTTTTCCTCAGGAACCTCCCAAGGTTCCGAAGGAAGAAAAAAAAAACTCATCGCGTCGCGTGCATGCTTTACAAAATAGCCCGGCGACCGGCACGGACTCGGGCGCGTACAGGATCATCACGGGCGCCCTCGCCCCCGTCCCGATCAACCAAACGTTCATCGACCGCTTCCCCATCGCCAACCACACCCTCCCCGACTTCACCACCCTCGACGTCCGCACGCAGGCGCCCTCGCACTTTGCCGTTTCTGGAAACTTCGGGACGTACACGGGATTCACCGCGCCGGGCGACGCCAGTCAGTACACGCATATTGATTTCATTTTTGGAGGGAGCAATGGCAGGTGGTGAGTTTCTCTTCTTTTTGTCCTCCCTTTTTTTTCTTCATGTTCCCTCAAAAAAAAATGGATGTTGACGTCGCCCCGCCACCCAGGTCCATCCAAGCGTTCAAAGTCGAAACATCGCTCACCGACGACGGGGTCATCGCCAGCGACCACCGTCCCGTCTTTGGCGACATCACCCTCTCGTAGTCATCTCACCGAGTCACTGACACTTGATCCCGACCCGACACCGAACCTCTTTTTTTCACGCGCGTCTGACGTCGTTTCGTTCTCGTTTTTCTCGAGCGCTTTCAGTCTATCGTCGCTTCGCGTTCGCTCTATGTGTATGTGCATGTATGTGTATGTATGCGTGTATATGACTTCCTACATCACATCCACGTCGTGACTCGGGTGGGTTCAAATTTTAAACAACACGTCGATCCAAAGAAAGTTATTCATAATCGACACGTACTGTACGCGTTGCAGTACCGGTCCTGGCGCTCCGCCCTTTCCACGCACACGCCCCAATTTTCCGAGGGCGCTCCGACATATCCATATGCATGCACGTGTGGGAGAACGGGTTCCTCGTACCTGATGACTCGCCATCGTGGCGCAGGCGCCACAAACACCCAATATTTAACTTGAATGGAATATGGCCAAGTATACATTAGATACATGTTATGGTACAGCGTATCGATATCGCGCGGTGACATATGTAATGACGCCTCGGGAACCCCGAGTCCCAAGAGTTGAATCTCGCCTCTGCCTCGTACGAATCGATCGCGTCCACTCGATCAGTCCTTCACGCTACCACGCAACGCAGACCAGACTCCTCCGGAAATAAAAGAACTCAGTGATCACGTCCCTCACGCGCAACGCCCAACCCAGAGTTTCTCGAGTTCGTACAATACATACGAATATACACGCATACACAAATTCGTACGTACTCCTCACGCGGCGGCGTTCCGTCCGCGGTTAGCACCCTACGACATATGATACAGACATACGACACGTACATGAATACACATCTCTCTACGCCTCCTCGTTCGGTCCGTTTATTCCCGCACGCCGGGCAGAAACCAGGCCTCGTGTCGTCCCGAGTGAGAAAGGAAGAAGGGAAGCCAAAGGGTCCAGAAAATCACAAGACCCAGATTGTGGGGAACAGGAAGGCGAGGGCGGTCGAGAGAGTCGTCGCCGTCGACAGCACCGCGGTCCGTGCCCCGGCCGCGTTCAGTATCGGTGGATTTTGTGAGACCCCGTTGCGCGCGGGGACGGAGGTGGAGGTGGACCTCTGTTGCAAGGAACCTGCCAGATGGCATCGATGCGTGTTCAACAAAGATATGATCGAGATGAACGGGAAGAAAATTCGAAAGAAGATGCGGTCGCACAGCGGAGGACAGTACAGTGCACATCAACAAGTGCGGAACAAAGGAGCCGAAACAGCCTTTGTTCGCAGCAGTATGAGTGGCAGGCTTGGCAACAAAGAACGCCAGCGAAGGTCGCAGAATGGACGTGCGTACCTGACTGAGATTGTGCACTGGCAGACGACGTCTCACTTGGAACCAAAGTCACGGATGACGGCACGGCGGAGACAGAAACGGACGCATTCGTTGTTCTAAATGAGGACCACAATATCAGATGGACAGCCTTGACGAAACAAATGAAAAACTTGGGAACGGAACACGGGTAATGAAATCAAAGGGACGAGGTCAAAGCAGCATAAATGACGAAGAGACGGGCCGGTCAAAGGTGCAGACCATCATGATCACGAGGAACAATGCCGCGGGATGAGATGAAGAAAAAGCATGGATGGATATGAGGCTGTGCAGTCAGGGGAAACAAAAGCTGCTCACGGACAAAAGGTAAGCGTATAGTCTGCTGCGTTTAAGCTTCAGTCGCAAGTCCACAGGGCCGTGTTGCTGCTTTCGTCGAAGGCATAGGCGTACGAGTTTGGGCAGTTCCCCTCTGTAAGCAATATCAAGTCCGGTATAGATGGAACAAAGAACAGAAATAGCATCAACATTAAGATCATGTGGATATGATTTAATCGAAAACCCTTTCACGCACTAAAGGAGTCGTAGAAAGCGACGCCTAACGATGGACACGTTGTCGCGGTTGAATGAATACCAGAACAACAGTTGGCTCAATCGTCTGAGAGCGAAGACCGGTGAATGCTTCTAGCGGTCGCAAAGACGCTGGCGTAAAATTGGATTAGGACAGATACCCATCTATGTTGGCCGCACATGCGCTCTTACAGCTGACGGGAAACCCAGTCGAATCGAAAGGTCCAGCAAGTGCAGACGGACCTGGAGAACAAAAAGGCCGCACAATCAATTCTCTTTGTACCACTTATGTCAATTGAACTGTGTACGTGCAGTCAGGACCCAAATCAACCGGGCAGTCGGCCATGGGACAATTGACATTGTTCGTAATGACCATCGGCGAGTTGTATGTAGCCGTCCACAAGCGACACTGCAAGCTCCCGTAAGTCGGAGAAGATGACGGAACGATTGACAGGTGCAATTGTAGGTTACAGTCGTAGAAGTCACGGTTCCCGTCGCCCTGGAGCGTCCATTCCGCTCCATTCCGCTACAGCTGCAGGAGGAACGCCCTGGTCCCGGTATTAGCCCCTATTGTCCCACGGAAATAGCTAAATGAACAAAGCGATGCTCACGGTACCAGCATGTGTATCGCATAGAAGACCACCGTCGCACCCGCCATCAAGACAAGAGTTGGGCCCTGAATTTGTCGTCGACCCTGCATGAGGTTAAGCTTTAGCCCTTACCCCTCAAACTTCGACAACATCAACAAAAACGCACCCATATTCTACCAGACTTCCATTTGTCTGGTACCCCGAGCAAGACGGAGTTGGATGGCGGGACCTTCCATCTAATTCCGCGATCAACTTGGACATGAATACTAGTAGAGCTGACAGGGCATGAAACCACGTACCCGGTCGGAAGCTGTGGCACACTGAAGCCACAATCAAGTCGTTGAATATCTGGACAGCATGTGGGCACAGGGCGGCGCATATATACCAAATATGTGCTTACCGCGCGCCTGATTTGATTCCGAGCGTCGCGAAATGGTTCCGTTTTGAATGACGTCGGACAGATATGAATCAAAAAAAAGGTACTTGCCATATTATAAATGAGCATGAGTTCACCACGGTGAATGTACGAGCAAGTGATGGCCGCGCGAGTCCGAAGACAAGATGAATCCCCAGAAGTGAAAAGGCCATCATGTGGTCGCGGCACTGAAATAGGTCCGAGTTGGCAGAAATCGAGAAAAGTCAAGATAATTGAAGAAAAATGGGCACAGATGAAGCAGATTCAAAGATGATAACACAACAATGATTTTAAAAGAACGGGTTCCGTCTGTGCGTGGTACGCCATACAACGTGCAGCATGTTGTGGTGCGGGAACAAAGTTGTTTTAGTGATGTCATCGGCGCTTGAACTAGTTACTGCCAAATATGAGCAAATAGACACCCACTTCCAAATATCAAGCCCTTTCGTTGTCTTACTCGGAAATCCACTACAGTTCCGGTCTCAAATCGTTCTAGTATACCTCCATGGCTCTTTCTATCTGTCTGTTTTCTCTTGATATCCACATTTCTCACTGAGTGTAGTATTACTCGGAAGTCTGAATACTAAGACTCGGGTGTGGTCATCTATATGTAAGTACTAGTAAGTACGAGGCGTGCCTGTTCTCCAGGCTTCCATGGTGCGCATTACTCTCGGGGAATCCTCAAGATCTTAATATGCTGCAGCTAAATATAGCGCAAGATTAACCGAGGGCGACAGCTGCTAGCAGCTGCTACTCACCGACAGAAGGCTCTCAGGCTATTTTTCTATCAGTGACTTGGATGTTCTCAGGATGGGCCTCCTTGACTCGGGTTTTACAAACTCCATCTTTGTGATCGCGACGAAGTCCTCTGCACTTTTCGGAAGCTAAAACTCAGGAATCTGTTCGGAGACCACTCGGGTCAACGGCGGCCCATCCGACCACCATTCTGTACAGTTCTTTGACTACTCTGCACAGTTCAACACCGTCTTCTGTGTTCTCCTTTCTTGTTTGGTGTCTATCTCAATTGCTGTATTGACAAGTACTTGATCATTCTGGCCACATTTTTGTTCTCATGCTCTTCTGTGGTTGGAAACTTGGCCTCGGAACTCCCGCATTAGACCGGCACACATTCGGAATGGGTGGATGAATATCGGAATAGCTCTGTCTTTGTTGACTGCAGGAAGCCCATCTTCTCCAAGTCTGATTGGTTGTTCCCGCAATCCGCACGGTATGCAAGTGTCAGATTACCTGCCCCATCTCCATTTATTATTTCGTGGTATTGTAGGACTCCGCCCATGTCTTAGCAGACCTCGACAAATGTCGCACTTACGGAATAACACGCTCTACTATGGAGTGGGTCATTTCCCCGCACGCTGTTCCAATAATAATGCCGCCCATTGGACTGTCATGGATGGTTTGGTTTGGCCTCATAAAAGCTTGCGGACGTGAGTGGAGAGAGGCGATACCCAGCTCAGTGCAACATGAAGACACTCGCTTCCATCGCCTTCGTCATCGGGCTTATTTCCCAGGCTACTGCCCACTGTATGTATCTCATAGACGATGCTTTTACTTAATTCGATACTGAGGTGCATTTCAGACACATTTCCCTCCCTTGTCGTCGGTGGCACGACTACACCCGCGTGGGTGAACGTCCGCGAGACGAACAATTTCAACACTCAAGCTCCAGTATGCACTAATCCTATTTTCATAAGCCTCATATCTCATCCTCCTTTTATCTTCCCGCAATGATAGGTCACCAACGTCACCAGCCCCGACTTCCGCTGCTATGATACAGAGACGAACCCAACCGCCCAGACGATCACCATCGCGGCAGGCTCGCAATTAGGTATCATGTCCGACGGCACGATCTACCACCCCGGCGTCGTCAACGTTTACATGGCGAAGGCCCCGAACGGCAACGTCTCCAGCTTCGATGGCTCCGGCACTTCGTGGTTCAAGGTGTACCAGATTTCTGCTGTGACGAACGGCGGAACGTCCATCAGCTGGCCGGCGCAGAACCTGCCCGGCGTGAACTTCACCCTGCCCAAAGCCCTTCCCACAGGCCAGTACCTTGTCCGCATGGAGGCCATTGCTCTGCACGTCGCGTCGACCTTTGGAGGCGCGCAGTTCTACGTGAGCATCGTAGCGGCCTTCTGAGTTTTGCGTCGCTTGCTCACGTGTCTTCTGCAATACAGCTTTCTTGCGGCCAGATCAACGTCACCGGTGGTGGGAGCGGTAACCCTGGTCCCCTCGTCGCTATTCCAGGCGTCTACACCGGTTACGTACGTACATTTTTAATGCCTCATTTTCCCGTAGCTCAATCCGCCGTCGAATAATACAGGAGCCCGGGATTCTCATCAACATCAACGTGAGTTCTCCATTATTTTTGCTGTCTTCTTTCTCTCATTACCACTTTATAGTACCCCATCCCAGGTACTCCCCTGCTTTCTCTCCCAGCTGTTGAGACGCATGCTGACCTTTTTATCTCAGCTAACTACACCCAGCCTGGTCCCGTGAGCCTCACTTTACCATCTAGGCTGTCTCCAAATCACTGATTATTGTTCATTAGCCCGTCTGGTCCGACTGAACTGGAAGTATTTGCTTATTTCGCGATTCGTGTGCGATCCGAAGTCGTAGGCTGCCAAGAAGTGATGTGTTTGTACGAATTGGTTGTCTACGAGAATTGTATAATATCAGCGTCCATCAGCCTCGAGTTACGCCTTGTGAAGTTCTTGAAACCCAGTTTAGTGAGAAGCATGTCCGTCGACCACTGGTAGACTTGATCTTTATCCGCCTTGCAACGTGTAATCTATTGTTACCTCAACACGTGTTCTATGACATGCTGATGCATCTCGGTTCTGCAGTCACTGGCAGAATAAGAAGCTACAATAGGTGATGCCTCGTTGCCGTGTGGTATACCTTTACATCTACGGTATCCTTATTCTTTGAAATATCCTATCATCTGAGTTCTATCACCATAGTTCCCGGCCCGCGACCCAGAGATAGCGACATCACCTCATGCGTTGCGCAACGAGGCGATAATTCCGGCGACGAGATCCTTCATGACACCTGCTTTCTGCTTGCCAACGATGAGCACTTCCTCGTGCGAGACCGTCGGAGTCTGCGGACGTTCAATGGGGCGACCGATGAGCTGACGGTAAATCAGCAATAATCACACCAGGCAAACATGATCTGAAAAACATCCATACTTCTGCCTCGACTTCCTCCTTGATGCTCCTATACCCATCAGGAATGACGACCTTGTTCGTGACCAAACTGAGGACGAGGACGTTGAGACCTTCGTCCCGCGCGGCAACGACTTCTGGCACAGTGCTCATGCCCACGACGTCGGCGCCGGCGGCACGCAAGAAGCGGCCCTCTGCGGGCGTCTCGTATGTTGGCCCGCTCACCCACGCGTACGTTCCCTCAGCGAGCGAGTCCGAGCTCAGTTGGAGCGCATGTGCGGTGCGGAAGGCAGCCAGGCGGAGAGGACGGGAGTAGGCGGACGAGAGGGGGACGAAGCGCTCATGCTTGGCTGAAGTGGGGGGACCGAGGAGGGGGTTGAGGCCGGTCATGAGTGGGAGCGCGATGTGATCGTGGATGACTACGACTGGAGAGGCGTTAACGTTGGTTGAGATGGTGTGGAAAAGAGATCGACGCACTCGTCCCGACCGCGAGAGAAGGGTTTAATGCTCCAGCTGCATTGGTTACTGAGAAATGATAACGGATGGCAAGTTATAATAGCATCTTAAAGAAATACTGAGGGAAGAGAAACATACTGATCAGATCCTTTACGCCAAGATGCGCCATAAAGCGTATAGGATAGGTGACTGTCGACAATGAATGACCTTCATACGGGTGGAACTGGCTAGCACAAGATTCATACGACCTCTCTATCTGTCTGCATATAGAGTGCACATACCCGTCCGAGCATTGCAACGACTGGTACGCCCTCGCCGTCACCAACAAGTCCAAACGCGAGCGTGCTCTTGTGTCCTGGGACTAACCATAACGACACATATTCTTTCCTTGCATTCGATTATACATCGCATAGGAGAACATACCTGTGCTCCTCCCAAACCCTTCTAGATCGGAATATGGTACTAGCACAACGTCGCGCAAGCTCTCGGCGAGATTGCTCAAACCCGAGCCGCACACGATACCGACGCGTGGTGCGAGCAGACGAGGAGGCAGACGCTTGGATAAGGATTCGATGTTTGAAGCAAATGGATCTGTCATTGTGCCACTGATCCAGATGAGAATGCTCTTGCGAGCGGCGAACTTCGGGAATTTCGACCTTCACCAAAGCGGACATTATTTCAGACTTGAAGTCAGGAGCAAACGTGGGAAATTCTGCTGTCCCCGTGCAAGCTCATCTCCATGTTTGTCGACGACTTCGACTAAATTTTGTTGTCGTCGTGCACGGCACTTTGACTCGAAATTTACCGGCAGGAAATATCGCGANTNTNNANNNNTNTNNNCNNNNTTTNNANANAT
>SGPL01000420.1:0-29158 GCA_004802705.1 Bondarzewia mesenterica | reverse complement strand
TAAAGGGAGGAACGTTGGAGATAAAAGTGGAAGTGGTGGTCTGTGGGGTTCCGAGAGAAGAGGTGGATTCGCGGTGGAGGTGAAGGAAGGGGATGCGAGCGAGGAAAGGGTGGCGGTGAGAGGGGGAGCGCGAGCGGCGTATCCAGCGGATGGGGCGGGCGAAGACGCGCGCGAGGAAGAGGATATCTCCGAGGACGCCCTCGTCGAGGGGGATGCCCATTCGTCTTGTTCGGCACGGAGAAGAGACGCGGGGAGCGCCATCGGAAAGGCGGAAAGGAAGTTCTCCGGCAGTTGCGAAGGGGAGAGCGCGTGCTCGTGTGACTTGCCTTCTAAAGGCAGGGTGCCAAGGGTACGGCAACGCTGTTGCCAAAGTCTGAGATTGTCTTCGCACTGCGTTGCGTACTTGTTCGTTTCTGAACATCTCGTCAGTCAATGCCCCATGCCTGTCAGTGAGGTATCAACAAGGGAAAACAACTGACGTGGGATGCCGGAAGATGTCAAGAGAAAGAGAGGTTTCGCGAAATTCTCAATGAAGAACACTTGCGATTGTGCCTCTGCTAAAGGATTGTGTGAAGCACTGACCGAGGGAGGCAGCTGAAGATACTGCTCCAATACAGCCTGGCACGTCCATTCCTCCGCGAGCGCGGTCGCCCAATGCTGTGATACTCGTAGTGGTCGACACTGGATGCCAGTCACAAAAAAAATTAATTGGTAAGGCAAGATCAGACAATCAACAAGTATGAGAGGCTCGAGCAAAAAAAAAACTGACAGGGTTACTGATGTCGGCGCATTTGATCAGCGCCTGACAGACCAGTACCTTCTTGTTCATGTCGTCCAGTTTTTCGCCATCCACTATTCGTTTGAAGCGCTTCATGAAGTCCAGGTGGACTCGCATGTCCGTCGCAAGAACGGTCTCGAGTAACAATTTTCGAAACCGAGCTCCCGACTTTGGGTTGTCCAAAAGACATCCGAGGCCCTGACGCCTCATCAGATGAAGCAGGAGAGTACAGTGCAATTGTTCAAGAGGCGATTTGTCGTCGTAAAGAGACGAAAGGGGGGTCTTTGCGTTTTTCTGGGATGAAGATTAATGAGACTACCGCTCACACAAAATAAAAGCAAGAATTGCGATATCACCATGAAACCATTGGTGAATCCTGGATGTCCTACGTCGTGACCGATTGAAGCTATGTATAAGCACAAGAGATCTTCGTTCATAAGGCACGATACCAGCGATTTTTCCAAACGTTTTCGATCTGGCTTCCACGTTCGATGGCACTTCCGGAGCAAGATCGAGACGGGCGGGACGCGGCCAGTCGAACAGAGAAAAGAGTGTGTCGCCTGAAGTACATCGAGCGCGTGCGCGAAATTGTGATACGAGTTTTGTTGGCGATATACTTTGCGTAGGTTGCACAGTAGGTCGTATATTTGGTCTGCGATGACAGATGAGCGCGCGCACGATTGAAGAGGCAAGGTAAAAATTCGCTCACCAATGGACACGCCTGAATCCTGCTGCATGCCTTCTATGCGAAACAAGGTCTGAAAGAGGATGGCGGAGCAGAAGAGGACTTCTTCATCTGGCAGCTTGTGAGGCTCGAAATTCCAACTGTCCAGTGACTTGATCAAGCGAGTGCGAGTTTTTTCGGGGATCCTGAGGGGCGGCCTATACAGTTATCAGAGAGCATCCGAAATCCCGAGGGAAAAAGAGAAGACTGACGGCTGATCGTGATTGCTGACAGCGATATGAGTTTGGGTGTACATGTCGCTCAGAAGCTCAGCATAGCTGTGCGATGTATATTTTTAAGCCGCCGCTGGTAAGAATTTCAAAGACAGGTATATAGGTGGAGCAGGACGCACCAAGGAAGCTCTCCGTCCACATCGGTATCGTCCCAGCCTCCCCAACCTTGGCCTGAACCTTCCTCCCCGAGCGCCAGAGCAAGACCGCCAACGTCAACACTCCTTCTCCTAGCTACGTTGCTCGAGCCCGCCATAGGTTCAGAGGTGTGTGACATGCTGATGATACCTTTGAACTGAGAAACAGAGGTAGTAGAAGAGGGAAAAACGGGAGGGGAAAGGAGGAGGGGAGAGAGGGGGTGGGAGAGACGGTGTGCGGGAAAGGGTTCTGGCGCGTGGCTGCATCGGTCGCTCCGTCGGACGCGTGGCCGCCACATGTCCCGATCCGGCCTCCGGAGAAGCACACGCCGGTAGTATGGCCGGTCCCTTTCCGTGAAATGTCTTGTTCTCTCTCTTCGGTGCTACGTTCCTCCGTCGGTATTCGCCTTCAATGCAATCGCATCGACCAAAAAAAAAATCTGTTTTGCTTGCAGACCAAGGAACAGAGCTGGACGCATTGACTGTTTGTTACAACTCACTTTCTTTGCTGCATCCTAGAACAATGTTCACCCTACTGTCGCGGGCCCGTGTGATGATGCATCATCCGTGGAACACAACGAGGCCAGTCCCAATATTGTCCGTTACAAACCCGTCTATCTCCCTTCGACATTTAACCTATTGTGCATGACAATTTGGATCCATCCGCGTTCCCACTACCCGCTCATCGCAGCGAATCGCAACTAAACAAGCCAAGAAGCGTCTCTTGTCTGCGCTTAAAATCCGAGATATCAAATAGATATCGACAGTGCATCATGCAGCCATTCATGAAGCAGTGGCCTACGCAGCAGCTGTACGTATGAAT
Organism: Bondarzewia mesenterica; assembly: GCA_004802705.1. Classification (NCBI taxonomy): domain Eukaryota; kingdom Fungi; phylum Basidiomycota; class Agaricomycetes; order Russulales; family Bondarzewiaceae; genus Bondarzewia; species Bondarzewia mesenterica. The sequence goes on along the minus strand of SGPL01000420.1, from coordinate 26,466 downwards.
GCGTGCGCCAATAGTCAGTGAATGCCAAGACGGTACAGGGCGTCAGGTCCGTCTACACAAGGTCAACTCCGCCTCGCATACGGGCAGAGATTCCCGCTGACCGTCTGACAGTGACGCCTGAGCCCTGAGCGTACCGTATTTCCTGTACACTGTCAATGTCATTGGATGACTTCCGGTATGCCCGAATTTGTCTGGACCCATTTACCCTCTCCCGGTCAAGAAGATCATCGATCCTCTAGCTAGTACAAAACGGGCTGGGTTCTCCATTGGTGGTTCTTTGCTTCTTGTCAGCAGCGTTTTGTGTCGAGTACGATATTAGTGCGCTCACTTCAAATAAATATGCGGCACAAGCGCGTGTCTTCTATTTGTGTAATTGAACTGTTGACTCCGAGAGTTATCCCCCATCATTGTAGTCCATACGCCAACACAAAAAGCTCCCTTTTTCCCATGAATTTATCAAGGTCCCATCCTCATTTCGTTCCCGTCTCCGACTCCTCGGCCTGAACAAGTTACAGACGCGCCTTCCCGAATCATACGCACGTGACATTTCTTCCTGATCACGGACGCCATTTTCGTCGTGGACGCGAGCGACGGAGATCCTCTCGAACACTGACTACAGGCATCGTTCCCAAAAAGAATCATCAAGCAGCACCGTCGAGTCCAGAACCGCAGCACACTAGATATCTCTTCGAATCACCAGAAACCAGCTCGCGAACGCACCAAGCATGGACCCAGAATCCGTCGAAAACATCCTCAAAGACTCGCTCAGCCTCACCTTCCTCGGCGAATCACCGCAAGACGACGAACGTTCCCAATCAAATGATGGGCGACTGTCATATGGACATCTAGTTCTGACCGTCGCCCCAAAGATGCATACTCACTCACTTCGCGCCGCGCCGCGCTTCATTGCACCTTTGACGTGCGCACACGAGCTGAAATTGAAATCCTGTTGCATGTTGGGCGTGTCGGTCTAAGGACGGAAAGGTGCGTTCTTCAATTCCAAACTTTCAAGTTCACCACTGCCGATGGACGGACGACTGATTGGATTGTATTACATATCTACACACCGTTTTGTGTCCTGGGGATGTCCGCCGACTGCGACTCGAAAAAACTTGAAGGCAAACACACTATTGGCAGACCACATATTCTCGCCATCCCTCCACCCAGCGGAGCGAATAGAAAGGGCACTGATATCCATCAAAGGGCGTACCAGTATGCATCCCCGACACATTCGAAGCTCTTCCTCCGCCGCCCTCCGCTCACCTCAATCCCCTTCTATGACAAACGATCGAGCTCGGCTCGGGAACGGCTCTACCTTCCCTCCTCTCTTCCGTCCTCCCAGAATCGCCGTCGCTAGTCGTCGTCACGGACTATCCAGATGACATCATCCTCAACAATCTGCGAGACAACGTCAAAAGAAATGAGCACGCCGTCTCGCGTGGATGCACAGTGCTCTGTGGAGGTTACGAGTGGGGACACGACGTCACATACTTGCTGTAAGCATCTCCACTGCCCGCTCCACACACACCCGCCCCCCAGAATAAAAATAAATAAAAGAACACTGAACTCACCGTCCTAGTTCCCTCATCCCCCCCTCACTGCACAAAAGCCAATTTCAAAGAACCACGGGATACGACACCGTCTTCCTCTCTGTCCTCTCACACTTCGACCGCTCGCACGGCGCCCTCCTTGCCTCACTCACCGCCCCCCTCTCTACCCACCACGACGCGCGCTCCTACGTCGCCGCAGGCACATACACGCGTCCCGCGGTATGCGACGCGTTCTTACGCGCCGCCGAGCGACTCGGGATCATGTGGATGCAATCCGGCGGGGGCGATTCGACTTTGGATGAGGACGATCGGACGTGGTTGGGGACCTTGCGCGTCAGAGAACTCGATAAAACCCAGCTTGGTGTGAGGAAGGGCATGTGTCGGTGGTGGGTGGGACGGTGGAGCGATGAGATGCTTCGAATGGAATAAACGTGCCTGGAAGCGGTTGCGGTTGTTGTGTGGTGGGATAAGACGGTTGGTTCTTTTTCTTGTTTGGTTTAGGTTGTGGTTCTATGAGCTAACTGAGCAGTTGCTTCAGAGAATCCGAGGTTAATTCATAACGAGAATAAAACGCGTTGATTCTCGATGGGGGTGTGCCGATATCGATAGCGGCGCACGCTGGTCTACCACAGGCAGGATAAATGTTACTTTTCGTTGATCCTGCTGAGCTTTTTTTTTTGTCGGCATGGAGATAACCGCAGCGGCGACGGTGCTTTCTGTGGAGGAAGGTCTTCAGCCACTCTCGACCATCTGCATCGGCGCTGAGCGCTGAGACAAAGGATTCGTGCGGCCCACGACAGTTGAAGCCGTTTCTTTCTCCAAAGAACAAAGGCTCGTAGATCTAGGCTGGTCGACATCACCACCGGCGGATCAGGCTTTTCGAGAGCAAACTCGGATGGTTGGCAGACAGGAGTATGCATGCATGCATACGGGGCCCATCAGCTTCAGGACCTGTCTCATGACTGGGTGCATGTGACTGCAGTGCATCAAACACTTGACTGACGACGCGGCTGGCACAAGTGGCGCCTCACGGCGGGAGATCGCGTCGTGTGTTTTGGGAACATCTCTCCGAGGCGTGGGCCTACAGCCAGAGCCGAGAGGCCTCGAGGGAGAGGACCTCTGTCGAGAAGAAATGGGACAGAGATATCCGCGTTGGCCGCGGATGACATTCAATATTGTCCCTCGCGAGACGTACGGGAACTCTTGAGCTTGAGCCTGAGCTTGTTTTCTATTTCACCGGTATGCATGTGTATGCCCGACGATAGCCGGCTGGCTGGCCCCGCTTCTATCATGATGTGACTCGGAAAGCCCTGGGATTCCGTGCCACATGCATGCACGTATTTCTGTTGTTTTATTATTGTGTGTCACGCCATTCTCCCCAACTCAAAGTAGGATTTGGCCGCGTAGATCATCACGATGAGTCTTGTTCATTCAGAGCAAAGGGGCGAGAGTGAAGGCGTCGCGGTACGTGCCTTGATGGAGTCGCCACTGACCAAGCCATCCTACAGAAGTTCGCCGTTCTTCCGACATGGTGAGTACGTACTGCATACTCGATAAATATCGAACGCGGTAATTGACACGAGTGAAGGACCCGCTGGCGCAAATGAAGCCCTGATCCAACATCGGATATCTGATAATATCATTCGTGTCGTGACATGTTCTTTGCTCAAGCTTCCTTTGGTTTTCCCCATTTTGGGATGTCGGCCCCTACCTCGACCGGCCAGAGACTGGAATATGGGCCTGGATGCCCCCCCCCTCCACGAGCCTACCGTCAGTTTGACGTTCGTTTCGAAGTTTCGAAGCTTCAGCCGCTCCCGTAGCCTTTCAGCTTCCGTAGCTCCACTGCGAACGGGCAAGTACCGGCGGCAAGCAGTCACGGTATGTATCGTAAAACAAAGTGAATCGTAAAACAAAGTTATGCGTACTCCACCCGACGCAAACACTCACTATCTCCATCCGTGCGTATCCTACAGGCCGGAGCATTTTAGAAGGGCCCTCGAGGACACTGACAGCAAGAACTTCATATCGGATAAGAACCTCCGCAACCACCCGCGTGGTCTCCCGCGTTCATACACTATGAGTAATGAATTGCAGCTTACGCTTTACGATCAACCTCAACCGTCCGTTCCCGTTCCCTTCACATCCACAGACTCGTCAAACTGTTAGTCGACCTCACACACACTCCATCACCCACTCGATCTGGTACGGGCCCCCCAACACGTATGTCAGTAAGTTACCAGTACCTTCGAACTTCGAACACTCACAGGTTAGAGTTCAGACCGCTCCATCACCGCGCGCTCACAAGGTCAAGCCCAAACTCCTTCCTCCTCCCGCATTCCCAATTTGCCGGCGTTCTATTCTCGTCTCCTGCTAGAGAAGATTAAACGAATCAAAGCCTGTTCAGAGTCTCGCGGTCCTATCTCTTCCGCATCATCATTAATGAATGTGTATGCATATGCATGACTGTTCGTTGACATCGACATCAGCCGGAGTCGCCCTTTCCGCCCTTGGACCCTCGACGTTCCCCATTTTGCGCTTTTGGGGACTCGGGATCGTTGGCCCGTCCGGGGAGAGACGAGGCCTCGAGCTTGAAGCTTGAGGTGAGATGGCAAGACCCCCTGCGTGTGGCTGATCTCGATGGAAACGCCCCTTCACCGGCTTCACCGGTCCCCCTGTCATCTTCCCCTCCCCCCTGTTATTTTTTTCTTATCTCTCCAGCTTTGATATAGGCGCAGGATCGTCGGTACACGCTATGGTTACTTGGCTAATACGTTTGGCATACCATCGCACTTTTGAGGTCACAAGTCACATCGAATCCATGGGGATACCTCTCCGTTCCTTCCCGCGCCTAGGTGGACCTGCACACACGAACCCTGGAGTGGGGAAGGGCTCACGGTGCGGACGACTTACTAAGTAGACTGATAGGCTGATCGTTACGATACCTTGACACCTCATGACCGGGAATCGCGAGGTCTGGGTGCCGCCTGAAAAAGAGGGGGGGTCTTCACTGGCCCCCCACTCTGTATGTATCCTCTTACAAAGGCGCGTGCCACTACTCGCACCGTGACGGTGTTGTACTTATATCCATATTTGATCGTATCGGTGCAGCAGGCACAGGAGCGGGAGGAGAGGAACATCCATACATCAACGGGCCTCTGTGCACAGAGAACGGCTCACGACTCAAATGGACGGACCGGATGCAGGTCTCCCACACGAACACACAGGTGCCCTTTCATCAACCCACTAGCAAGCCAGAATATCGCCGCATCGACAACAACGTTCCCCGGCCTCGCTCAAGTTACCCCCGATGAAACGCTTTGCTTCTCCCGGCCTGCCGCGTCCGGGAACATGTGCGATTCCCACCGGTATCGGTACAGAAGAGTCACTGCTCGTCGACATCGCTCTCATGACGCGTCTGTTGATATATAATCGATCTCGACTTTTTCACCGTTCGAGTTGTGGCCGGTGTGACATTTCGTTCAAAGTCCAGAAAGGAAAAAAAAGGAAAAAGTGGTATTGTGTGCCGCTATCAAACTCTCACTTACTCGCCCACGTTGTAAGTCATGATATATGTACTACTACATAACACACTCACTCAGAGTCACTCGGAGACGAACGACGCGAAGCGACGTTCTCTCGAGTCTGCGAGTCGACGATCAATTGAGCGCTCACGCCGTTGTTCGGAACTCGATTCGATGCCATTTGAGGGTGCCTTATAGGCTACTACAAAACAAGTTCGAGCTCACGTACGTATTTCCGCCGCTCAGCGGACCGACAGATTGGCCCTGCTCTTCACCCCCCTCGAAGCCGAATTTCACGTGGACATATTAACCGCCTCGAGCCAGCCTCATCATGGATCCATCATACTTCTTCGACAGATAGATGGATGGATGGACACTCAGTAAGTCCGGCCAACAACTCGTCTACCATCATCCATACTGCACCACATCAACAACAACAACAACAACGGCGGCAGGATGGCTTGTGACAAGTACACGAGAAACAGACCCACCACGGACCGCCGGCGACTCAAACGTCCGCGTCGCCGCCCTCCGTTTTCAAAAAATAAAATAAAAATAAAATCACATCCCACCCCGGAATACTGAAAATACTAAAACGAACCCCCTCAGATCTTCAAGGTGTGTCATGTAACGTCCGGAAGGGGGGGGGGGGGCACTACGAGTACTCACCATCGACATTGTACCCTGCGACGACGACTTCAAGATTTCAATCATCGCACAACGACTGTCACTCGCGCGCCGCCTCCCTCCCACCGGTGGGGTCCTTCGATTGAATCGCCACCGTCCACAAATTAAAATTAAAATCAGAATCAGAATCAGAAACCAAAATCAAGATCAAGATCAAGCAGACGCGCCCTCCCGACGCGCGCGATGATCAAGCCCGAGCTAGTTCGACGTTCGAATTCGAATACGTCCTGGCCGGTCGGTTAGGCTCGCAGGTCGCGAATCACCTCCCGGCACAGCACAGCACGGGCATCGGCAAGTAAGTTAACGCCGGCGAATTTCGAATTTCGTTCGACCGCGCGACCCGTTCGCTTTTGAGTTCTTGGCCGCTTTTACGCATGTGTAGGCTGCGTGCTGGGTTGCACGCGTGACTGTTCCGTCATGGATCTCGCGTCTCGACGGTGGGGGCGGGGCGGGGCGGGGATGGCCCGGGCGGGACGTCGCGTTTGAGCGTGGAATTGAAGGCATTTCGAAAATTGAGAGTGTGCTGTGTACGAAGGGAGCGAGTGAGCGAGTGAAGTGACCGGGTCCGCCGACTCCCGACTCCGGGTCCGGGTCGATTGAGCTCCATTCTCCGCCCCGTCTTTTAGATTTCCACACCTGGGCCGAGTGTGTATGTGAGAGATCGTTCGCGCGCGCGCGCGCAGATGGATACGAACGAACGCACATTCATACTCGGATCGCGGGAAGCAGCGCTGAAGGTACGATTTTTGTTTGAACAGCCTCCAGCCCCGGCATTGGCCCAGTATTCAGCATTCAATGACCACGCGCACGGATCATGGATCGTTTGCTGCATCATCATGCATCGACAGCGCCGGATGCAAGCGAGTAAGCGCACTACACGCAGCACACGAGCTCACTCTTCGATATTTCAATACTCAGTCGTGGCAGACCATGGACACGGCACTCACGATCATGGCCAAGAAATGCCAGAGCTCCTCCCGCAGTTTCGACTTCCGTGAATCGATGGTGATAGCGTGGTAACAGCTCGGTATCGGTATCAGTATCAGTATCAGCATCAGCATCAGGGTTAAAATTAAAATCTAAAGCCAAGACACGAACGAGCATGATACTGTCGGAAGAACGCACCCGCACCGTACCCTCGGTCCCACCGGCAACTTCAAGTCGACCAGCATCAACGTCTCGAAATTTCAACGGTCGACGTTCAACTTCGCTGATCAATCATAATATCGTGCCACGCGTACGTCGACCCACATTCTCCAATTCTTCTTCTTCTCCTCGAAAAAGAGGCCGACGACGACGCAACACGCGAGTCCACGCGAACTGTATCTTCCAGCTTATACGGATTGTGGGGGGACGACGATCAGGAGCTCCGAGGCCTACCTACCTACATAGTTATGCGTCGCTGCCAGTCACGGTTGTGCGGTATGAATATACGAATCAGTGCGTGATACGTGAAAAGGTTGGCGACAGGGTGTGAGATTGGAGATTAGAAGGCTCCGGGGGAGCTGTAGGAGGAAGATGATCTCGATCCGTCGGATATTATACGATGCGTATACGTACTGCGTTGCAGGTCCGAGAACATCGCCGGACGAGCTGCAGCGCAGGCGTGGCGTCCTGATTAATGATTAAGGCCTAGGATTAGCGGTCTACACGTAAAATCCACGCCTACCCACCCACCCACCTACCTTCCTCCACCCTCTACCTCCTTACCGACCTACATTTCAAGATACTACCGGTCGTACGCACCGTAAATTCGATCTCGATCTCGATTCTCGACGACGCCACGACTGTACCGTGCCACGCGCAACCGCTGCGATTCCAATCAAAAATATCAAAAAGAGGGAGCGTGGACGGCCCATCAGGACATGGGAGAAAAAAAAAATGGATCGGTATAAGTAGGAGTGGAAGACACACAAGACGAACTCGAGCGCCAGAGTCACTGCACCCGCGACCGGTGTGAGGGGGGAGCGCTGGAGCCAAGGGGAGAGAGAGGACGAGATCGGACGCCAAGGCCTGATTTGGTGCCGTGGCACGGAAGCCAAGCCAGCGCCAGCAAAAAGTGCTACGCGCGACGTCTGCGAAGCCTCAGCTTATTCACTTCCGAGCCAATTCCGAGCTACGAGCCACGTCGGTTCATATACACACAACAGATTTTAATCGTTCTGCGGCGCGGCAGCACGCTATCGACGCGGGTTGAGTAAGGCATAACCTAGAGTACAGCAGTCATACCGCGACCGCATCTATGATAAGTTAGTTATGTAGTACTAGTAGCGGTGACTCGGAGTCTCGGAGAGCTCGGTGGGCTTGTTGACTTGTGGTGCGGCTGCATCGACCCGGCGCCAGCCGCGGAGTCTCAAAATGGGGTTCGGGTCGCGCGCACGCCCGCCCATTCAGCTTCCGCCAAAAAAAACAACAACAACATGATATGATATGATATCGTCTCGCTGGAGCTGCACGGTATGGAACAAAGGCAAAGCGGGCGACCGGACTTTTTCGAGCGCACGATCAAGATGCAGAAAAACTAAAACAAAACAAAACAAAAGCCGGACAAAGTGGGGTTTCTCGTTTGTTTTTGTCGCCGGTGGGGACCTGCAGCGGCTATCAGATCCCGCAGAATGCACTCGCGGGTCTCAACTTTCCGGTGAGCCGCACCGTCCTCGATATCCCGGGCCGTACGTACGGGTGTCCGCGCGACGAGGAGGCACGCGTTTCGTCATTCCCGCGTGCTCAGCGGCGCGAAGTGACGGGCACCTCGCTGCACACGAATGGGGACTAAAAGGGCCCGGTGGGAGTCGCCGGGGGGTTTCCGTGTTTCCTTTCGTTTTCGTTTCTGTTGGTTTCGTTTCCCAAGACCGTGGCCCCGTCACCGTTACTGCATGCAGTGCGCCGGGCCCCACGAGACGGTGCGGGACGGTGCGATGCGATGTGATGCCGACGCGTCGATGGGGAGGGGGGGGGCGCCCTTTGTCGTCGTTGTGACTATGAAACTCGAACGTGCTTGGCTGTGAGAACCCGGATGGACGGCGGTGGGTGGCACGCGAAGAGAATTGAAGGCTGGAATCTAGCGGGTGGATCGGATGAAGAAGGGACAGAGGGGGGAGGAGAAGACGGGGGCGCTAGACGCAGAGGCGGTCGAATGAGATCTCAGGAGTGGATCGGATCGGACATAAAGTGAGAGTGAGTGTGTGAGCGAGTCTGAGTGGTCTTCGCCGGTCACTTTGCCTCTCGATATTAAAATGAAAATAAATATGTACACATAAACCGAATAGGGTTCCCAATCGATCCTGGGCAGCGCTATATATCTGATATCCTCGAGTGACGCCATCCACCCTCTCCCATGATTGCCCAACGCTGGAATCCCGCAGACCCCCGGCTCCCTCCGTCCATGTCCCCTCCATCCTGGAACCACTTTCCCTCCACAAAGTCCTCCTCCTCCTCGTCCTCCTCGTCCTACCTGCCACAACCCTCCCCACAGCTCTCCTCATGGATCCTATCCCCCCAACCCTCCGCCTCCATGCCCTGGTCCAACGAACCCTCCTTCCCCTCCTCCGTGTCCCTCTACCCGTCCCTCCGACCCCCCGACGCTTTCCACACCGACGCCCACCACACCCTCATCTCCGACTACCCCGAATCCTCCCAACGCACCGACCTCATCCACCCCCACGCGCTCTCCACCCCCTCCACCCACCAACGCTACCCCCAGCACCGCCAATCCTACGCCTCCGCCTCCCTCTCCAACGCCTTTGGTGACGTTTGCGATGAGAGAAGACACATCGATTGCAGCATCCACAAGTCGAGTCGAAGACGTGGCTGCTGCAACTGGGTTGTTGTTGGAAAATGTGGTGAACGACATATCGCACTCGAGGGCGGAGAGAAAGGATGAGGGAAAATGAGGGCTCGCCGTGTTGCAACGAGGTCAAGTAGCAATTCATGAGCGCCCGTATGCTGTGTTGTACTAGTATCTCACGCAGAAACCTTCCAAAGGTGAATACAAGGGCTGACACATATTGCAGAAAGACCACATACATAGCTATTCCTCGCACAGCCCCGGTGCTCGACAGTCTCGTAGGCGCATACTGTCTGCTGGGAAAATTTGCATGGACTGTATTACGATTCTGAGGAATTAAGCTGATTATTAGACGAGCCTTGAACGTTGAAACAAAATTTCTAGTAGACAGTTCCTGGCGCACCTGGAGCACACAATTACCATCGCTCAAAGGTCACCATTTCACTTGTGTTCTGTCCGTGCTAATGCGAGTAAGTGCTTGTGCATCTTGCGATGGGATGTGTCGGCGAAGGCGAGGGACAAGTTAAAAACGCGTGTAATACATTCGAATTCCATCTCCGCGATTTTGAGGGGAACGACGCGCATGGGGCAAATCGTGAAGTACATGGACGCAGCTTGTCTGGGCTCGAACTGGAAATTGGTGGCTATGGCCTTTGGCGGGGTCCAAGTGGTCGTTGTACCATGTTTTCTGAATCAATGATGACTGGTATGACGAGAAAAGATCTCGAGCTCACTGCTCAGTGCTCAGTATCGCGGAATTCATCGCGTCAGACGGGATCCAGACAGGTCGGACATGTTCGGCAGTTCTACGGAACCCTGTTTTCGGGTTCGGTCTTGTAAAAAAGATAATCGAAGGGCAGTTTAACTATAGTTGTAGCGGCTCGAGAGCTATCTGAGTTTGAATTGACCTAACTATGAACAAACACAACAGGCATTAACCCATATCAAATTGGCCAATTCCTTTCTGAAAGCAATCTTAACCTCAAAATTTTGGCAAATATTCAGACGTCCCCAAAATACTACTGAAATTTTAAATGTCAGCCTTTCGAAATTTATACATTATGCATCAGGAGAAATTTTACTGATCCTAAGAAGAAACCTATCATTTCAGATAAGCTGAACTAGCAAAAAATTTCTATAGAAGGAAATTTTCAGTACCTTCAGCTCAGCTGAAAGTAAAGGTTTCGGGCTCAATTTGGTTGCACATGTGACCAACCTGCCATATTTAATTTCAGACTTGCTGATTTTTTAGATTTCTACCAAATTTCAGACAAAACAACAGAACTTTTAAAAATTTAAGGCCTAGATTGAATTCAGAAGCTCTTCAGGGTGTCTTATTTTAAATAATGCCTCTTGTGAAACAAAATGTAACTCATGCAAATACCCATTCTGGGCAAACTGCAGTGGCTACACATGAGTGCTTAAGCACTCAATCACAACAGGCATTAACCCATATCAAATTGGCCAATTCCTTTCTGAAAGCAATCTTAACCTCAAAATTTCGGCAAATATTCAGACTTCCCCAAAATACTACTGAAATTTTAAATTTCAGCCTTTCGAAATTTATACATTATGCATCAGGAGAAATTTTACTGATCCTAAGAAGAAACCCATCATTTCAGACAAGCTGAACTAGCAAAAAAATTTCCTTAGAAGGAAATTTTCGATACCTTCAGCTCAGCTGAAAGTAAAGGTTTCGGGCTCAATTTGGTTGCACATGTGACCAACCTGCCATATTTAATTTCGGACTTGCTGATTTTTTAGATTTCTACCAAATTTCAGACAAAATAACAAAACTTCTAAAAATTTAAGGCCCAGATTGAATTCAGAAGCTCTTCAGGGTGTCTTATTTTGAATAATGCCTCTTGTGAATGGCTTGTTCTTCTTTGTATACAGCCCCAAGAATGTCCTTAAAAATTATAGATGCTTCATAAAATAATAAGTGATTACTCTGATAGATAATCCTTGCAAAAATAATTGCTAAATAGACAAAACAAGGCCTGAAGCACTACAAAATGCTCTTTTGACTTGAAAAAAAAAGATTCTTGTTGTGTGAAACTCCTTACTGCTGGGGAATATAGATGAAAATAAAGATTGAATTTATTTGAATCTAATGGTATTTATTTCATGACAGATAATTGTCCACACAAAACTACTTAGAGCAGATTTTAGAATTACAATATATAAAATTCATTAAATTTCAAGCTTTAAATAAGAGTTCTGAACTCATATTTTATATGAGGAAAAACCTACAATAAACACAATTTTCACTTACAATAGCCAAGAGGTCAACTTTCTTTCAAAATATCTCATTACAAGCATTTATAGCATTATACGGTATACTTATTCTATTCATTCACGTAACTTGAGATTTTACTTAGTGCCTTTAGTGTGAGTAGAATTTTCTTTTAAAAATATATGTAGATACTTTGTCAAAAACTCAGGGGCCATGAAGTGCCGCTCTAAGCACTTTTCAATATGCTTTTCTCACTACCTCAAAAAGCATGAGATAATTTAATAATATACATTGCACATTCATTCAAAGACTTCTAAGGAAGAAATGCATACATTGAATATGTAATAATTTCTTATAATATTGGTTTTGCTCATTTATAAATGAATCTTGCAAAACAAAAAAATAAACACCTTTTGTGCTTTGCACTGAAAAATTAATCTATATCCCTAAGGGTTAACTATAAAGCTCTCTCAATTTAGCAATCCAATGCACAATACATCTCTAAATATCAGTCAAATTATGAGCAGAATTGGATGGATGGATAATTCAGAAATTAAGATACAATTGTCTTCCTCCCCCTTTTGATTTAATTTAATTAATTTTAATTTAATTAATTTTTTTCTTACCAATCACTACACTATAGTTCAGGTGCCTACACAGTCGAGTGGCTCCATCGGCTTCCATCGGCAGTCCATCGGCTGGCCGCTTTTGCTTCCGACTTCGTGGAGCATTTCGGTCGTGTTCCTCGCAGGTTCCACAATCGTGCGTCTTAAATTTTGTCTTGTACTCCAACGTATAAGTATTTCAGCCTCAACATAGCGAATAAGCCGAAGACACTCATGCGGGCTCAAATTACCCTCCAATCCCTCGGTTCAAGTCTACGCGCGAATATGAGCGGTCGGGAGATGACAAGCTCCCGTTCATCCTAACGTATGCTGAGATGAAGCTGTTGGGCATCGCGTGCGTCAGTATTTTTGCGTCGTGTGACCATCCGTTGTATTAATTATGGGTTTTCAGGTCAGTTTTTTCGTCGATGGTGCATTTCGTTTTCGTATTTGCGTCTACGTGCCTTATGTACGCGCCTTAAATTTGACAGCTACAGCTTACGATTTGTTCATCATCAATGTAAGTATGTCCGTCCTATTCGTGCTCCGGTACGCGCTGAAACGATGGTTTCAAGCCCGTGGCTACTATGCTTCAATTTCACCTGTACGGGGCGGAACCTCGCCCTGCTGGGCTCGAGGGCTTCGTCAAAGCTGCCGCCAACATTGGTAGGGTCATTGGCCAATTCGCTTTTGGTGAGGGCGATGTCTCATCATCTCGATGAACAAATCGCTGACCTTGCCACAGGTTACATAGCCGACCGGTTCGGTCGTAAAGCGATATGTGCGCATCATCACATTGTCATCCCATCTATTTTGCATGTTTGTCTTGGCCGGGCCTGACGCCTGTTCGTTTGCATCGATCACCTCGTGCGCCATGCAGACGGCAAGGAACTAATGCTCATCATCTTCGCCACCATCCTTTGCATATCTGATCCAACTGGTGAGGACCTCTCCCCTTTCGATGTCCATCAGGACTCACTGTAAAAACTGCGCTGCTCAAACGATATCGTGAATAGCTTTACCTCCGTCGACTTTGCTGGTCTTGCCCTCGTCGTTCATGACGTGCTTGTAACATGCGAGAACGATGATCTTGACCAAGCTGCCTGCGAGACTGCCCCATCCTTGATTAGCGAAGATGTAGGATAGCATTGTGTCCCGCTTGCGAAGGTTCGTGGGATCGGAGGTCACGGAGGCCGACATCGGGCGGTCGTTGCCCACGCCGATGCCTAGAATTATGCGGAACACACCAAGGTATATGAGGGCTGAATTAGGGGAGAGGGAATTTGGGAGCCTTATAGTCTCTCAATTCGGAATCTGATTATATGTGCAGGCCTCATAACAGTGTTCAAACAGACCATTTTTAGAATTATAGAGCGTCATCCCAACGCGGTTAATTATCTACATTTCATCGGTTGGGTGTATCTGTGGGGAGCAATACTCCATTGGATAATTGCTGCTCTGAATTGTACGTCTTGACTATTCCCCGAATCCTTTAATTTGTACTAAACGATTTCTTTCGTGCACCTAGGGTGTAATTTTCTCAAATACGTCACGCTGTTTTCATGCGACATATATATATATCTTGGGTCCACTGCCATCTGTCAGACGAACGACTCATTGAAGAATTACATGCCCAAGACCTTCATGAACGATGAAGGGAATTTGGAAGGTGACGAGCCTTTAGTGATTATGATATAGCTCGTCGCGGTCTGGTTCATGTCTCGATATCTTGAAGCTGCCAGGGACAAGGCCATGCGGCTGGTCGAGCTTGGGCCAGGGAGGGGGACATTGATGGACGATATGTTGAGGGTGTGTCTCCAGTTTCGCTCTGTTTGACCTTGGAACCGATTTTTTGAGGTTTACGCAGACGCTATCCCAGTTGCGCTCCTTGGACAAAGTGAAACACGTCCATCTGGTTGAAACGAGTTCCGCGCTTCGTAAAACTCAAGAGCAGAGGCTCCGCTCCTGGGCTGAAAAGTCCCATCTCAAACTTGTTTGGCATGATTCTATTGATGACATACCAGCGGCCGAGGACACATATACTATGCTTGTAGCGCACGAATTTTTTGACGCGCTTCCAGTACATTTGATAGAGGTAACACGTCGTCGTTTCCTGACTGCTTCTGCTCGGCTGAATCATGTCTGTAATTTCATCTGCTCAGAAAACTCATCAGGGATGGAATGAAGTTCTCATCTCATCTGCACCAGACCTTGCAGCCAAAAACGTTCTTCGGCCTTCCTCTTCTTCATCAGCCCTCGATCTCCCTTCTCCGGCTGTCCTGTCGTTGCCGTCTACATCGCGTTTCAGACCAGTTCTCTCCGAAACGTCCTCACCGATCTCTACACTGCTCGGTTCTTCATCGTCGCGCTTTTCCTCCTTGCCCATCGGTTCGCGAATCGAGGTGTCACCGGTCGGATACCGGATTGCGAGGAAAAGTCGGAAAGCTTATTGGTGGGAGACCCGACAGCGATGAGGAAGGTAGAAAAGAACTCGGAAGCGCATTAATAATCGATTATGGGGGAGACCGAGCTTATGGTAATTCGTTCAGAGTATGTCACATTCACCCGTCTCCTTTATGGCCTCTCTTCTTTGTGTGATATCCCTCTTTTCGTATCTCAATCAGTTCATACGATCATCTCTGATGTTTGCGTTCACAGGCCTTCAAGGACCATAAAATAGTTGACCCCTTTCATCGACCTGGTCAATGCGACCTTACTGCAAACGTTGACTTTGCATACCTCAAGGAGGCGATGACGGATGTCGGTGCGTTCCTATGACTTAATCTGCCTTACTTTCGGCAGCTCCTGTTCGCTCACTTTGTTAACACTTATGGATGGTCTCGGCATCTTGCTCCAACTGCGTTTGACTCGCACCTTCCCTGCTACTCAGCGACCACCTACGGCCCAATAACTCAACATGATTTTCTAATGCGTATGGGTATTGGAAAGCGTGTTGAGGACTTGCAATCGAAGGCTACTTCCGAGGGTCGGAAGACCACTGTCGAGAACGATGCGAAGCGGTTGGTCGATCTGACAGGTATGGGGAAGGAGTACAAAGTGCTTGGAGTTGTTAGTCCCCCTCCTGCAGCGGGGCACATGGTGTGGCCTTTTGTTGAAGCGGAGAAGACCAATTGATTGAGAGAAGGGGAAGGGGGAAGGCTTGAGCCTTGATACGCTATACTTCAGTCCGTATTTTCATTGACATGCTTACATCTAGAACCTATTCGGTCTTGGTAAGTCCGGTTCAGTACCTTGCGAGCATTCTATATTGGCATAACATTCTCATTCTGTTTCATTCCGTCCGACATGCCACACCGCCTTTACTATTTATTAGCATACAACTTTCGTTTATGAGCGCGCGCGATATAAACACATCCATGTCAACGTAAGCAACATGAAATGGCCGCCAGTGCAACGTCTGTGTGTGCATTTTCTCTATTCGTCTCTTTCGAATATTCGGCGTCCTCCTGAATGCTGACTATGCATTACTGATACCTAAACATGCAACCTGTCATGCATTCCAATGGGTCATGCGCATTCGGAGCCCAAGTGGATCTCGTCTAGAAGCCCAATGTCTTATAAAAAGAGCCTCCGGAACGCTGAATTCCTCCCTTGCTCCTCAAGGCCTCAGCCCTATCATCCAGAACTGAGTCTGACCTCCTCCTAGCCATCCATTTTTTGCAAACTACCAAATTCACTATGGCGACGCCTGCTCCAAAAAAGATGCCTTATGGTACGCTCTCATATGATCGCATTTCCTGCTCGTAAAACTGTAAGATTCGAATGACTCTTGTGCTTTCAGTTCGCCTGGGAAACTCTGGGCTGAAGGTATCCAGGATTATCTTGGGCACGATGTCCTACGGTTATCCCAAGTGGGCAGAATGGGTGCTACCTGAAGAGGAAGCCATCAAGCACGTCAAAGCTGCGTAGGTTTTGCTTCTCATATATATAATGAGCTATTGCTTAAAAAATACATGCTTTGTTTGATACAGATATGACGCTGGCATTCAGACATTTGATACGGCCGATGTATGTCTGTCTTAGCCTCAGGTTATCAGCCCAGAGTTCGCCGCAAACATCTGAATGACACGTCCTGTGTGTACCAGGTCTATTCGAATGGCGAATCGGAAGTGATTCTCGGCAAGGCCATCAAGAAACTCAACCTTCCTCGAGATGAGATTGTGGTCATGACCAAGGTCAGTAGTCGAATCTGCTTCCTCTCCGGTGACATACTCACAGTGAATCCACGTTCCTCCCACACGATTCGTCTGAATTTTAAGTTGTTCCATGCCGTATCTAAAGATGGAACTAACCTCGTCCCGAAGCAACTGGCTTATGATGAAGAGGGTTACGTCAATCAGCATGGCCTCAGTCGCAAGGTCAGCATAGGTGAATTCCTCTTCAGGCTGTCCGGACTGAAGTCGACATGAATAAACTGTAGCATATCTTCGATTCGGTGAAGCATAGTCTCGAACGGTTGCAGCTCGACTACATTGATGTCCTGCAGTGTGCGTCTTCCTTTTCTTTTCGAGTCGTATCACCGCAATATCATGAACGTGCTATGCGAGCGCAGGCCATCGCTTTGACTATCACACACCGGTCGAAGAAACGGTACGTGCACAGAGATGCGCTCGATGCCTAGGTTGTTGATGCCGCTGATCAGATGCAAGCTTTGCACGACGTCGTCAAAGCCGGCTACGTGCGCTACATCGGCATGAGCTCCTGTTGGGCCTACCAATTCAACGCCATGCAAAGTTCGTCGCCACTTATCCAGACTGCTTAATGGATGAATGGACTGACTGGCCGTATCGTTCAGGCTATGCGATCGCGCATAATTTGACACCCTTCATCTCTATGCAGAATCAATACAACTTGGTATATCGTGAGGAGGAACGCGAGATGTTTCCTACTCTTAAGGTATGCGAACAACTCGGACGCACCTCGATTGATCGCGAAGGTAGACCTCACCTTTGGATGCTATAGAATTTTGGCGTAGGCTCGATTCCGTGGTCGCCCCTGGCCCGCGGGCTGCTCTCTCGTCCGCTCTCTGAACAAACCAAGCGTGTGTCGACCGATGCGTACGTCCCATCCTACTTTGTAAATTCTCACTATTTCTTTCCCTTTCCGAAGCGTTCTGTGATTCACCATCTTGTAAAGCTATATTAACAGGTACAAAGAAGGTCTTGGTACGTCAGAGATCATCAATCGGTACGTTTGAATCTGTCGTCCTTCTCTCAACGATCATATTCATGTTACACTTATGATGATCGTCAGGGTGGAAGAGATCGCGAAAAAGAGGGACATTACCATGGCACAAGTTGCGCTAGCGTGGTGCCTGGCCAAAGACGGTACGAATTCTATCGCTCTTCGCTTCCTACCGCAGCTTTCACTAACTTCGTCTGTACGCCAAAATAAAGGCGTGAGCGCGCCCGTCGTTGGCACGACCAATTTGGAAAACCTGCACGACCTCATCGGTACGACAGAGTCAATGTATTTTCCTTGCTGTGAACTGGTGATTGACTGTATCCCCTCGCACATGCAGATGCTGTCCACGTCAAACTGACCGACGAAGAGATCAAATATCTGGAAGAGGCCTACAAACCGGTGGCAGTCATAGGGCATATTTGAAACCGCAAATATTGGGAGACGATAAAGGGAAAAGTAGTATCGAGAGGCTCGGTTTCGATCGAGGAATGTATGATTACGAGTGCTAGATCAAAATATGAATGACGAACGGCGGTCGAAGTTTACAATATTGAAAACTCGAAATCAACTGAGCACGAGCAAGGGTTTCGGGCGCCGACGCAGTCGGCATTTCCCGAGTGTTTCGTTCCGTCTACACTGGCTTTGCTGTTTAGCTACAGCTTTCGTTCATGAGCGAGCGATTCGAACATATTCTATGTCAATGTAAGCAACATGAAATGACCGCCTGTGTATGTATTTTCTCTATCACCTCTCGAATATTCGGCGTCATCATGAATATTGACTCTGGATTCCATTTCCATGCCAGGTCATGCGTATTCGGAGCGCAAGTGGATAGGCTCGTCTAGAAGTCCAATGTCTTATAAAAAGAGCCTCCAGAACGATGGATTCTTCAGCCCTATCATCCAGCACTGACCTCCTAGCCATCATATTTTACTAACTACCAAGTCCACTATGACGACGCCTGCTCCAAAAAAGATGCCCTATGGTGCGCTTTCACACTTTCACATGATCCCATTTCCTGCTCGTAAGACTGTAAGATTCGAATGAAACTTGTGCTTTCAGTTCGCCTAGGAAACTCTGGGCTGAAGGTATCCAGGATTATTTTGGGCATGATGTCCTACGGTGATCCTAAGTGGGCAGCATGGGTGCTACCTGAAGAGGAAGCCATCAAGCATGTCAAAGCTGCGTAGGTTTCGTTTCTCATATATAATGGATTTGCCTAAAATCTACATGCTTTGTTTGATACAGATACGATGCTGGCATTCAGACATTTGATACGGCCGATGTATGTCTGTCTTAGCCTCAGGTTGTCAGCCCAGAGTTCGCTGCAAACATCTGAATGCACGTCCTGTGTGTACCAGGTCTATTCGAGCGGCGAATCGGAAATAATTCTCGGCAAGGTCATCAAGAAACTCAACCTTCCTCGAGACGAGATTGTGGTCATGACCAAGGTCAGTAGCCAAATCCACTTCCTCTCCGGCGACATACTCGCAATGAATCCACCTTTCTCCCACACAATTCTTTGAATTTTCAGTTGTTCCATGCCGTATCTAAAGACGGAAGTTACATCGTCACGAAGGAACTAGTTTATGACGAAGAGGGCTATGTCAATCAGCACGGCCTCAGTCGCAAGGTCAGCATAGGTGAATTCCCCTTCAAGCTGCCGGACTGAAGTCGACATAAATAAACTGTAGCATATATTCGATTCGGTGAAGCATAGTCTCAAGCGGTTGCAGCTGGACTACATTGATGTTCTGCAGTGTACGTCTTCTTTCTTTTTGAGTGGTATCATCGAAACATCATGAACGTGTGATGCGAGTGTAGGTCATCGCTTTGACTATCACACACCGATTGAAGAAACAGTACGTGCTCGGAGATGCACTCTGATGGCTAGGTTGTTGATCCACTGGTTAGATGCAAGCTTTGCACGACGTCGTCAAAGCCGGCTACGTGCGCTACATCGGCATGAGCTCCTGCTGGGCCTACCAATTCAACGCCATGCAAAGTTCGTCACCCNTCACCCGTTGCTNATCNAGANTGCTTCATGGATGANTGNNCTGAATGGTGGTGACTTTAGGCTATGCGATCGCNCATAATTTGACGCCCTTCATCTCCATGCAGAACCANTACANCTTGATATATCGNGAGGAGGAACGCGAGATGTTCCCTACTCTNNANGTAGGCGAACAACTCGGACGCGCCTTGATCTGATCGCGAAGGTAGACCTCACCTTTGGATGCTATAGAATTTTGGCGTAGGCTCAATTCCGTGGGCGCCCCTTGCCCGTGGGCTGCTCTGTCGCCCGCTCTCTGAAAAAACCAAGCGTGGGTCGACCGATACGTATGTCCCGCCACTACTTTATAAATCCTCATCATTTCTCTTCCTTTCCGAAGCATTCTGTAATTTATCCGTCTTGTAAAGCTTTATTGACAGGTACCAACGAGGTCTTGATACCTCAGAGATCATCAATCGGTACGTTTTGAATCTGTCGTCCTTCCTTCAACAATCTCATTCATGATACACTTGTGATGATTGTCAGCGTGGAAGAGATCGCGAAAAAGAGGGATATTACCATGGCACAAGTTGCGCTAGCGTGGTGCCTGGCCAAAGACGGTACGCATCCTATCGCTCTTCGTTGCCTATCGCAGCTTTCATCAACTTCATCTCACTTTCTTGAACCCCAAAATAAAGGCGTGAGCGCGCCCATCGTTGGTACGACCAACTTAAAGAACCTGCACGACCTCATCGGTACGACAGAGTCGCTATATTTTCCGTGTCGTGAACTGGTGATTGACTGTATCCCCTCGCACATGCAGATGCTGTACACGCCAAACTGACCGATGAAGAGATCAAATATCTGGAAGAAGCCTACAAACCGATGGCTGTCATAGGGCATATCTGAAACCGCAAACTTGGGAGACGATAAAGGGAGAAGTAGTATCGGGAGACTCGGTTTTGGTCGAGGAATGTATGATTAGATCAAAATATGAATGACGGACGGCGGTCGAAGTTTACGGTAATCGACGTGGTGAGTTCTACATATCAGCCAAATAACCGTACTCGGAGATTAGGACACTTCATCTGCATAACGTGGTTGTTACAAGATCAAATGATCAAAACGGATGTCGATAGAGGAGTAGTAAGGCGGCGCATCCGAATCTGTGTGACTGACGCGCAAACCTTCTTCCATGCATTGGGCAATACAGGCATAAAGGTCCGGCGCGGCACTGTCCATCTCCTCCACGTCAAAGGATACAGATGTCAAACCAGGTGCTGGGGCTCCTCCAGCCATATCATGCGAATTTGCTCGCGCCTGCCAGCGTGATCGAATCATACTAGAGAGGGCGGTGTTAAACCGTGGAGACTCGTTCACACCGAAATTAGATGAGAAAATACTGGAACATTTTGACCGGTGGATGGATATGTGCATGAGATTGGGGTTTGGATTGATGACCCATTGCCCACTGCAATGTGCCGTCGAGCGGAGTGTGAGTGCCTTCAAGAGGCTCCAATCTGCGTCGTACCCGTACATCGGCGTGGAGAAAGATACCGAAATTGTCGTCAAATTCGGGAGATGCTCGAGCATGTCGAGCGCCACCTCGTACGGCAGCTGGCAACCATGCATTTCGAGGCATTCGAGAGTATCGGCGAAGTGAGCGACAAATTCTGTGAGAGAGACGTCCCACACGTATCGATGCTGCTGGACGGAGATTCGCAACTTTCGCAACTTTGGGAGAACCAAGTGCGTCAAGCACTCAAGGAGGAGGCTCATTTCTTCTCCTTCATATTCACCCAACGAGTTGTCATAGAGCGAGATACTCATTTGCAAGCTTTGCAGCTCGGCCATGAGAGCAGTTGTGGATGTATCCCTAATTATGGGAGTTCTAGTGTTGCATTCGAATCTGAAATCGTCCAAGTTTGTGCAATGGGACAAGGTCTCCAAGGCCAAGTCGACATTGAATTTGAGATAGACGCAGTTACCGACGATCAGGGATAAGCGTGTAAGCTGCGACCAGGGCAGAATCCATGAGTCGAGGGATGGGTAAGTGATCGTCGCTTGATGAAGCCGAGGAGCTCGCTGCAAAAAAGAAACATCCCAGGGATCTCCGCGACTGAATTCGTTATGAATATAACAGAAGGTCTCGAGGAGCGGTAGAGACCGACATTCTTTTAGTTGGGTGGTTGGGTCGTAGGGGAGAAGCGGAAGATCGATTACGACATTTTTCCAACGGAGACAATGAGCGCACAAGATGTGCAAAGATTTAGCAATAGACATTTCGCACACCAAGGCATGGTTCTCTGGCGATTCCCCCCATCGAAGATCAAAAGATAGAGGGAGTGACTGAGAAAGAGACAACCATGCCTGTAATGCAGCAAAATACGATTCGAGATGTTTGATACCTCTGTCAGCGTATCGAGTGCGCAGGCGTAGGTATGACCATAAATGAGGTGTTGATAGTGCAATCGCCCGCCACCATCGACTAACCCGGGTGAGAAGAATAGGCGCACGATCAGGGAGCGTAGCTTCGCCAATGTCGATACACTCCAAGAATATTTCGGAGACGATTTCTGAAGGAAAACGGCGGGCCAATCTGGAGTCCATGCTGATGTGGAAGCGTAGCTGGGAGCCTGACAATGACTCAAAGTGAGCAGAACAGGCAAGGAAGGTGTTAGATGAGGAAATGCGCACCGTGACCCACGACTTTTTTTTTTTTTTTGCCAGACGATTGATTGTGCGGCGCTTGACCGTGCGGCTTGGACATTGACGCGTTGACGCTGGAGTCAACTTGGAGTCAGCGCTGGAGGCTTGACTTAGGACGTCGTTCTCGCCGCCAGTGTTGCGCGGGGTCAAAGGCAGACAGACCCCTTAACCCATTGACAGGGTCAAGGTGCTGAGTCGCCGCGGAGTGCCGCGGAGTCGACCAATAAGTGCAGATAACGTAATCAGGCGTCTTCCTTAAAGGCTGGGTGACTCCGTTTGTGTTGGAGATACTCCCCATCAACCGTCTCCTCTCTTAGTATTACACCGCCGTTCTTGCAATGTCCGATAACAGTTCTTCCTCCGACAAAGGTTACACCTACACCGGTAGTGGCACTAACAGCCAGATATGGCTCGCACCGTGACAACTCACGAACATTGCCGTCGTAGGCAACCGTGTTACTGACAACTCCTATCAACCTCCGCAGGGCAATCATTATTGCTCTCGTGACTACGGGAACGATTCTAATGCCTATCACTATTCTAACCAGTATGTCTTTCATTTATTCTGCTCGACTCTTTTTCTGAAATGCCACCAATTGTGACCAGAGATGGGAGTTACTACTATTCAAACCCCAATGGATCGACCTACTACAACAGTGGCGATGGGCACGCTAAGTACACGTCCTCCAGTGGCCAAAGCACGTCTAAGAAGTGAGGTGGCGGCGGCGGCGGCAAGGTCGGTCTCACTGACAATCTTCTACACATAAAAGAACTGACCGTTCAGTGTCCTTTCCACTTCATTCCTTAGGAACTGCGTTTGGCGCAGATAGTGACCTAGAATTGAACTGTTTTTACAGTAATGTGGTCGTTACTGGTCTTGTAATAATGCCGGCTGCCCTGTGTTGGGCAATGATACATGGCTTGTGCGAAGTATGGAAGGGTCTAGGCCATGCACGTTTCAAGTATTCCGTGGTTTTGTTACACCTTCGGTTGCGCCGATCGAGGCGCGGCTATGCTCCGCTTGTCGTGAGAATCAAGGAGTGTGGGTGTCTTATAAACCCGGAGCAATCACTCGGGATGTGAATCAACCTTCCATCGCCTCTCCTTGCACATGTCCGATACAACGAGCGAGACTTCCAGCCCTCAAAAGTTTCAGTACACTGGTAGAGGGATTAATGACTAGGTGGGTTACCATTTCAGGCCAGTGAGTGTATTCGAGTGCGTATCCTCTCGTGGCAACTACAGGGCAATTATTGGAGCTCTCGCGATTATGGAGAAGGAAAAACTGGATACTATTATTTAAACAAGTGAGTTTTGTGTTTGTACGAGGTTATCACTAGTAGCATCGCTGAACTTAGGGCGTCCCTCTCAGAGGTGGCAGCTATTACTATCGCAATCCCGACGGGTCGACGTACTATAACGATGGTAAGGGGACCGCTAAATACACTTCCCCCGACGGAACAATCCGCGAGTGGAGGAAGTAAGATACCAACGACGGAGTAGATGTTGGCGTCGGATTGTAAATGTATGGGCAGCTCACCGTTTGGTGTCGAAGGGGTTCGCACGAATTGCATGCTAATGCGACAATGTATTTTGATTTTTTTTGAGTCTTCAACATGTTTGAGGACAACCACAAGAGTGTAACTCTCTTGCCTATGCGACGTCTCTGTGCACCCATCCCAGCAACCGTTCTGCCTTGCTGCAGTCGAAGAACCCCATCCTCCCACTGATTTCCTTCTCCTCTCTTATCTTCACGCTCCCCCAGAAAGCCTCCTTCAGTTCCTCGGATTTATACTCGAGAGACGCTCTGTCAGGTGCCGTGATGAAGAATCGCTCATGGCCGCTCCACCTGCCATCGTCTTGCGTGAGAGCGAGCAGAAATGCCTCGGCTGCGGAGTCTTCTTGCACCCAACCCCACAGATCATTTTTAGCCCTCATGGGATCCTGTTTCAGCGCCTTTTCGCGCGTAGGGATACACCAATGCAAAACGCAGACTCGCGATGCGCA
Source organism: Bondarzewia mesenterica (assembly GCA_004802705.1). Taxonomy (NCBI): domain Eukaryota; kingdom Fungi; phylum Basidiomycota; class Agaricomycetes; order Russulales; family Bondarzewiaceae; genus Bondarzewia; species Bondarzewia mesenterica. Next base: position 2,166 of record SGPL01000420.1, on the reverse strand, counting down.
TGGATGGGAAGCGTCGGACGATGGTATCGGCTTGCATCTCGCCAATACTAGATCGAACAACAAGGGAGTTTCAATACAAACCATGCATTACTTGGATGCAACAAATGAATGAAGGTAGCGCACAGCTTCGAAAGACCGTAAGGCTCGTCGGGAAGACATGGATGGTCTTCATCAATGGGGAAATACTCAAAGTGAGGTTTCTGGCTGTACACCATCGTGATGACGTTCGCTGTAGAGGCCGCCGCGACACGATTTATTCCCAACTTCACGGCGGTCGCAAAGATAGACCGCTATAAATTATTCGGCATGCCAGCGTGATAATGCAATATCACTGCACCTCTGCACACGCTCGCAGCACGTTCCAAGAGATGACCACATTGCTGAAAGACCCTGCGATGTCAATCAAAGCAACGGGAGAAACAGGCGCGCGCGCACCTGTTGTGAGACTTGACGAGATAATCCGTCGGGTTTGGGAACGCAGCCAAGTGGGCCACACCTTCAAACCCCTCGAGCACTTTCAGCGTCTCATCGAAATCGCGCAAGTCGACCTGCTTGAAGCCAAAGCGCGGATGAGCATTCAGCTTCCGGTCCGGGGTCTGGTCGACCCCAAGTACAATATGTCCTTGCTTTAGCGCGTTGGCCACGACCGCACGTCCCACAGAGCCGTTGCTTCCGGTGACCACAATCTTCATGGCACAGATGGATAAGTAGACAGGCTAGATGAAAGGTGGCTCGCACGATACCACGATGGCCACGAGTAGCAGTCGAATTGCCTGTATAGCAAGAGCTCATGTGACGAACCCAAGACGCACACGAGGAGGCGGTCCGATCTAACCTGACAGAGTAGTCGCTAATGAATAGAGAATAATGTGTTGATGAGAAATGGATTCCATGATACTGTACGTGCATAAACTTGAGTTGAACTTCAAGTTCAGCAAACTCTCGACGGTTTTTGTGCGGATGAGTAGTTGATAAGTCTATAATAATTCTATCTTCCAATGGTTCAATGGTCTAATGGTTATGATATCTGTCTCACAGTGTTCACAGATGGTTCTGAGTTCGATCCTCAGTTGAACCAGTTTTATCTTTTCCTCGTGCTTCTATTTTGCCGAGTACCAACTGGACTGCTATGTTCACAACGATGAAGACACGACACAGGTTGCTATAAAATATATATATATTGAAGTATCGATTGAGGTATGGTTTACAATTCCACGACACCACCGCAAGACGTTCCTGTAATGTAGACACTCAATCAAGAGACCGCCGACCTAGAAGCTTCGTTATTTCTCGATGCTTTGATAACCACGCAGGGAACGTCGTCTCTTCTTCGGGAGTTTCTCTCATTTCGATGAGATAATTCGCAAAAACGATCAAGGTCCCGTAACGATATCTGGTGGTACATAAAATCAGCAAAAAGCGGGCTGACAATAGCGGCGTCAGGGGACGCACAGGTAGTTCACAGCAAGATTGAATAGCTTCTGGTGCTTGGGCGTGCCCTTCTCGCAGGCGTCCACCTTCAGTTTGTTGCTACAGACAGGCACGTGTCAGTGTGCTCATGAAACATGCCCAAGCGACGCGACTCACTCGTAGATTGCTTTCCGCAGGTTCTGCACGTCTTGCATGAGATCCACCGCACGATCCGTCAAACGCTTGGCAAGCTTTCCGTGTGCCAACACACCAACGAGTTGCAGGATAGTCTTGTACTCCCCTGTCATCCACGCTGCTTTAGCCGTCATCATGTTCTTTGCAAAGTTAAATGAAAGGTCACCTTGCAAATATGCTTCTTCCTCTGATGGTCCATCGATGCTATCATATTCCTCGGTGATGGTTTCGCACACTACTTCAGCCATGCTATTATGCTCTTTCCAAGTCATGGTGGTCGCGATCAAGCACGCTGTGATCATTCCCGTGGTCGTTCGCCCTCGTCCCATCTGACAATTGAAGATAAAGTCGCCCGCCTTGGAATAGCCAGATTTGACACGCTCGAGCAGCTGCGAAAGGGCACCTGGTAGTGGCGCTTGCTCGTCCGTCTGCAGAACTACCATGATTACGATGCCATTGTAAAAGTGTTAGTTGCGACTCACAATTGCTATGCGGCCATAGTCTATCTGCAAGCATCCTCACATGTAAGTCTATCTTCGTCAAAGAGGAAGAATTGGCATA
>SGPL01000042.1:89245-102099 GCA_004802705.1 Bondarzewia mesenterica | reverse complement strand
TCGAGGCGCGCGTGAAGGACGGTCCCGGGGATATGTACCCGTCCTCTTGCGTCACGGGGTCCACCGCGGGCTCGTCCAACACGCCATTATCTTCGTCGTCGCACGTGGTGTCCGCCGCGTGTGGCTGCCGGTTCACATGGAGGCTGTTGCTGTTGCTGCCGCCGACACCGAGGAAGAATCGACTCTGCATGGGAATATTCTCGCGTTCTTCCGTGGCGACGTCATCGAGCTTCTTCCGCTTGGCCGCCATGTCCTCGTGCATGATCCCCGCCAGCGATCGTTTACCGCTCGCGCGACCCGCGACGATCTTATTGAACGTCGCGGAGTGTGGCTGCGAGGCGCTTTTCGGCTCTGTGACCTTGGTCTTCGCTGTTGGAGCGAAGAAAAGGAAAGAGAAAAGAAACGGTGAGGACGGCGAATGTGGCGCAAGTGCGGGGGCGCATACTGAAAAAGTTGAGGAGATTCTCGCTTCTCGCTTTCTCCGGCATTTTGCCTTTTGCCTTGGCCGATCGATTGAGGTCGGTCGTCATGAGCGGGAGGGGCTTGACGGTGCGCGGGATATAGGAGGGGTTGATGTCTTCCATCGGAGAAAGTGTGATGGGGTCGACGTCGCCTTGCGCTATTCCCTTTGCCAAAGACGGCTCCAAATCCCTGCAGCCAGACTCAGAAACCGTAATACAAAGCAGCAAAAGAGGGGAGGGACTCACTCGCCAACGTAGGCATCGTGCTCCGCCTTCCACTCGTCACCGTCCGGAATCAGATGCAGATGAACGAGCTTCTCCCGGAGCGGGTCATACACTCTTTGATGCATGAACACTTTCTCGGCCAACTTGAAAGCTTCCAAATATCCCCGCGGCACCTCCTTCTTGCCTTCCAACCTCAGCGACCGAATCACGTTCTCCACCGTCCGATGCTTCCTCAACAGCGCCCACGCCGTCTTGAGTCCGACGCCGGGTATGCTCTGCAAGTAGTCACACCCGCTCAGGATGGCCATGGCACGGAACTCGACGTCGGACCACCCGCGAAGGGACAGGCCACCGGACGTGTCGTTAACGGAGCCAAAATCGGCGCGTGAGATGCAGGTAAGTGTGGCGGAGACAGCGTCGAGTTTGAAGAGGACGTTTTTGCAGCCAAAGACGAGGAGGTCTGAGTCTTCGGTGATGATCCCGTCGACGATGCCGGTGCGCTCGAGGTACGCGAGTTGTGCGTCAGCCTCGTAGGGCGCGACGATGTATCGTACGTTTTCTGCGCGCAGTGCCTTGACATGAATGAGATCATATAAAGGAGAAAACTTCTGGGTTGGCGAGACGGCGCACCTTAATGAATTGATATGCCATTTGCGGCGTGACGTCGACGCACTTGCAATAATACTCCCTCGCTTGCGTGTGTCGTCCTTGAGCCGCAAGTAGGTTCCCCCGAGTCAAGTTCTCTTCACGGCGCTGCTTGCGCTCGCTCTCTGTGCCCCGTTTCGCGGGGAGAGGGCCGCCGTCAAAGACGAGGTAGGGCTCGATGCCGTGGTGCCGAAGCAGGCGTACCTTTTGCATCGCATAATCAACATACCTACGTGGACGGTCAGTCAAATAATAATCGGCCACAGTGGACACCCTCCAGCACGACCCGAGGTGTCGGATACTGGTATACATATCCCAACCATGCGATAATCCTGGTACTCCACATATCAAAACGTTATCGCTGCCGTGGACAACCGACCGTCCCCAGGTCTTTCACCACCTTCCATAAATGCCACACTCACTCACCTTTTCGTCAGCTTGCCCGTGGCCAATTCAGTCGCACACGCGTACGTTCCCCGATGCAGCCAGACATATCCGTCGACCGCCAATGTCTGGCCGTCGAACTCAGACAGATGTTTTTGAACTTGTATTGATTTGAGAAATGGCAGAAGTCCTGAGATACCCATGACAGATACGAGATGATGGGAGAGTAGAGGGAGAAACAGGCGTCGACATAGGTTTGTGTCGACGTTTCTTAGAGGTAGGATTTAAAGGGAGAAAAGCGAGGCCGGAAAGGGAAATAGGGCGATACACAGAACAAACAAACGCGTCGCGTCGTTACGTTCGCGTGGCAAAAATACGTCCACGTGGTCGCGTCACTTTTCGGATTGTGGACCTCTGTTTGTTGTCGCGAACCTAAATGAACCTAGTCTCCGTCTGTCTCCGTTCATCCAGCAGATAGTCGGATTATAGAATTGAACCCACTGCTTTGCAATTAAATGACAACAACTGTTATGGGCGACCGAACAGCGCATCAACATTGAAGACTACAGTTAAACACCGAAATCAATTTTTGATTACCGCTTTGAGGGCCCATATCGGACAAAAAAGCTTTCTTTTACCTTCGGCTTACCATATCTCCCAATATATCTTTATACAGCCCGCTGTAGTCCCCTATAGTCCAATAACTCCAGCCATTCACACATATATCTAACTATTTCCAAATGTCCCTACTGATGGCTTCGACAATCATGGCAGATCTGCAAATATACCCGCCATCCAATATCCCATAATCCTACCTACATCACCAAGCTCAAGACGCAGGAAGAACAGTCCACTCTTGAAGTTAGTCATTCTGTTCGGCAAGTGCAGAAAATTGCACATATATATAGCCAAAGGTCTATCCCATATAGGCAAGCACTGGTTGACTACAGCTGAAGATCCAGACTCTCCGTCTGCTAACACCACCCTACTTATACATCTATAGCTGAATATCTGTTCAATATAGGCAAAATTCTGTCCCATATAGATGGCCATCCATCCACTATAGCCCAAGATGTGCACCTTTATTGCCTCTCATTGACTCTCACCCTGATACCATTAACAAGGTCTCTGTTGCTGACCTTGTTTAGACAGTGCGTACTTACTTAGTGCTGCTCACGTTTCATCTGTGATCCCAACTTGCTAAGTTATGTCCCAATGGTGTTGGCAGTGCGCGCGGCGTTGCAACGTATCATGCACCAAGATTTGTGCATCCATCCTTATAGTGAGGAAATGGGTCATAGTGTTTATGTCAAGCCGTGCGCCTCCGCTTTTCACTCTCTTCTGTATGCGTACGCGCTCATTCTATCTTTTTTCTTTCACTTCAGGAATGAAGCACGTGAGGGTCAGTCTGGTCACAGTCTCAATGCTGGCCGCTGTCAGATTGGAGAAACAAAAAATCCTGCTTGAAAGTGTGACAACATACTCTGCACGATAATATGATTTGCGAGTAACAGTCGCCAGGTGAGAATGGTGGAGCTCCCCATCACGTTGGCCAGTTGGATTGGTGTAGTAGATATCGCTATCTGCTGGCGATGTAGACGTGTATTCTAGGTCTGTCACTAGAGGTGTGGAGGTGGGCGATGGTGCAGATGTTTCTGCAGGTTCTTCACCAGCAGGACCAGGTGTCGGTTGGCGACCTTCGCGAAAGGCTTTTGCGATGTTCGCCGCTTTCAATTGAGAATAGCATATCTTCTCCGCGTGCTGTCATCATCCAACAAAAAGGATCAGTCAGTGATCATGTTTTCGATTTGACCAACGATGGAGATGACAAAGACAAAGAAAAGAGGGAGGGAGAGGAAATATGCTTACCATCTCCCAAGGGCCTTTGTCTTCGAATACTTTGAGCACTTCGAGGAACATGGCGACCGCAAGGAACGTTTTGGCAGTAGAACACGTAGCTATGCCTCTATGGTCCTCCTGCATACTTGACCTCTATCCGATACACCCTGCTGACCCGTCTAGCTTTGACCAGCAAACACCATGGCGTCACACGCCTTGGACGACCCTGCATACATGCACATGCATATGCACCCCCGGGTTCCTTCGCGGTTCTCGGGTGCACGCGCGCACTCTACAAACTCACTCCCTGCCTGCACTGGCTTGGGCATGGATATGTTATGTCTGCTCAATGCTTCATACCCCAGTTCGCGACATTTCTCCTCCCTCCTCCCTCTCCAACCCCGACAAACACATCGCGCACGACCTGCAGTCTCGCCCTGCCCCCATACGACCCCTCACGTCTTCTCTCTCCTCTCTTCGACTGTTTGAGGTCATTTGCATATATATTTACAACAACGTGTGATGCCTTTTTTTTTTGTGCCATGCGTCTATACATATGTACGTTTCGCATCCCTCATTGTCTTCCAGATTTTCCACATCTTTCATCTCTTCATTCTGACCCCCCTCCACCCTGCATCTTTACGCGGCAGACGATCTATGCTTTGCCTTTTTGCTTCATGTTTTTTTTTTNNTTNNTNTNNTCCNTNATCNAACATGATCCGCATATATTTTTTTCGCTTTCGCTTTCATTCGACGCGTAACGCATCGAATGCCTATGGTACATTTTTTTTTGCTTCTTTACATTCAGAGTTACATATGTTGGTTGGCTGTTGGTTGGTTGAAAGTTTGGAAGCGACGCGTGTCTGTTGTAGTTCTATCCCCACCCCTCATCCCCTCGTATATACCCCCCTTTCCCCCCCACAAAACTCCCTACGATGAAGATGAGCTGGATGAATGAACGAACGAAAATGACAATGATGAAGCAGTTTTTTATGATCTACTCTCAGTGCGAGTGAGCGAGCGAGTGTTACTTTACATACATAGTGATGGGCGAATGTCTCGGGATACTGGTTGTTAGTACACGGTCTTCCATCTTAGCTTTGCGATCGAGACGTCAATTCATGTGTCGATCTGAGTCACTTGGGCCTTGGGGCGCCTCTGCTGTTCACCTTCCTCTGCCACCCAAACTGGCCAAGTCGTATCTGCATGGTGTTGCTGGCACGCGCGGCATTGAAGAATATCATAAACCAAGATTTGTGTGACTATCCTCACAGCGAGGCCATTGGTCATAGGATTCATGTCAAGGCGTGCATCCCCACCTTTCATCCTCGTCCGTACGCGTACGTGCTCATCGATATTATACTATCTTTTGTCTTTCACTTCAGGATTGAAGCACTTGAGGGCCGGTCTGGTCACAGTCTCGACGCCGGCCACTCTTAGACTTCAGAAAAAAAAAACCGCGCTTGACAACATAGTCTGCGAGATAATGCAGTTTGCGAGTAATTCATCGCTAGGTGGGAACTGTGGAGGCCCACACTGCATTGACGGGTTGTATTAGCATAGTGCGAGGATAGGCAAATGATCTTATCAATGGCAGCCATTATGGTGGGGAAAGATTACAAGGCGCAGATATCATTGTACATGCAAAGCTATATCCTATCGTATAGCAGCCACCAAGTCATCCACTCTTCCAGTGCGGATTCGAACAGCCTCCATTTCTGCCGCTGTGCCAGGATAATTCGGACCTGCAGGAGGCAAGATGTGATCCCCAAGCATCGCCTCTAAAATCCTGAGTGTCAACACCTGTTCAGTGGATAAAGTGATATCAGCATCCACAGCGGAATGCAAATGCATCAAAGCATCTCTGGCCCGACTCCACTGCATGCAAAGTCCTGCAAATGTAGAGAGTGGTATACCAGCCCATGCAGCCACATGTGTTGGTTCTACCCTCAGGCCACGCAATTGACTACGCTAGATGATCTCGCTGCCAAACTGAATTCTGATAGCAGTGCAAACATGCATGAGGTGGCATTCAATCAGGCAGTTCATGTATCCAGTGCCATATCCTCAGCTGCGCCAATCTCTGAACTGTGCCGTTTCCAACATAAAATCATCCGAAAGTGCTTGATGGAGCGACGCCCACCCTTCAGCAGTAGTACAACTCCAAGATTCATGTGTGGGAGGCAGCATGACATGAAGTTCATTCAAAGATGCAGCACATTCTCTGGGACTGGTAGATGGGGGTGGGTGGGTCGTAATCCGAAGCAGTATGGTATCCTGACCAGATGGCTGTCAGCTAAACTTGATCACACATTGATAGCCATAAGTCGAACGTACCTGAAGATAGCAATACAAGATGAATACATTGGTGGTGGCGGGCAAGTGTCGTTGGGTGATCAGCCGGGTGCGCTGGGGTGAGGGAGGGCTCGCTTCGAGATGGTGTGAATCTGCTCTCACCTTTTGAGATGACCACAGGCCGATTTCATGAAAATTGCACGAATAATGCATGTAATTGTTGGCGACGTCCGTGGGAATGTCAGCAGAACCCAGCAACAATTGACCATAGACATTCATGTCCTGCCTCACAGCTGACAGAGTCCTACTAAGGAGCCCACCACGTTCCATGAGCTGCTGCAAGACATCAGTCAGAGTCAATGCGGGGCTATACTCCGGCCCCATTTCGCAAACTGTATTTTGCCTGCCATTGTATGAGGAAAGATCGATGCCGACAAAGTATAACGCCTTTGGGGCTGGCGCACGCAAGAGAATGGTAGATGGTGCCGGTGGGTTTATAGAGGTGTGGTTGTTCGTATCGACATCCCTGGCCAAAAATGAGTGTGACTGTGACACACTGCACGATCGGGACACTTGCATGGATGGATATACGTTGTCTTCTTCAAGCTCAACTCCACTATCCAATGCATCTGTAGGCCTGCTCCCAATGGACACCGCATCACTGGCATGGTTTGAGGTATGGATGGGAAGGTCACTTGCGCTCACTGCCCCTCCACTCGCTGCAATGGTTTTGGCTCCTGCATCTAGGGTAGCCATGTCCTCCTGCGCTTCATGAGAGAGGGGTTCCATGCCTCGCAGCCTACTTATGGTATTGATTATATCTGGAATCGCGTGCCTGACATCTGCTAACAATTGAATGAACATGGCAAGTGTTGTGGGATAGCAGAGTCATTGGCACATACAATTCATGTTTTGCTCCACGTCGTTCAGTGAACGTGTATTCTCAATGTCGCCAGCCACTGTTATGCCCTCTGGCGCAGTGGCAAGACTGGGCCAGTCCTCAATAGCATTTTCGTCTAGTTCGGGATGATCTGTTGGAGCAGATGAGTCACTGTAAATATACGGATCATCGCCTACATGCGAATCCACAGGATGCACAACATGCCTAATGTTTGCATAGACAAAAAATCTGGAATAAAATGGGTCACTCTCCCATCAACGGGCAAATCCATATCTGAACTATATTCGCCCATATCAACGGTGTCATGGGGGGGGCTGTCCGTCGCACTGTGGGCTGGAAAAGGTGATTAGATTGCTGTTGGGCAGCCTGGAATATGCACTTGCCTTCAATAGACGTTGTCTCCACATGATCTGTTGCAGTGGCCGAAGATTGTAATGACCCTATGGCCATCCTGGTCACCGCACTGGCCCATATTGGCTCATCAGGATGTGGAGGAGGTCGTACAGTATGCCTGGGGTGGGGGGTGCGTGGCGCTGGTGGAATATCGGTATTTTCAGGATTACCGACTGTAAGGCTTGAGATCATGGGGAGTGGAAACGTGACGACAGGCTACGGATGCCAGTGGTAGTAAGAGCCACAAAAAATACTGAATCGACTGCACAGTGCTGGGCGCACCCTAGCACGCTAGACTCAGGAGTTTATGTAAGCCTCCCAAACTCAACTAATGTCCTGTCATTTGGACGTTTGACTCTCACCATCTAGATGCTCACTATCTCGGGCAAGAGAGTCAGATAGCTCGCCAAATTTTTTGTCTTGACATTATACTGAGTGAGTATGTCTTTATCTCAACTATGATCTTCAGGCCACCCCGTCCTGCTTTCCGTTTGCTGACCTCTCGCCGATTATACTCCACCCTATCCACTAAGCCCTCTCTGAAACTCATCGCCGAGCGTCGCAACTCACAGAAGTGGCCAATCCCCGCAGATGCAGATGCGGGTGCCAGGCACGCTCAGAGCATCACCGTCATTGAGTCGACTGCCGATGACTGGTATACCTGGGGTGAACGCGAATGTCGTCGAATCGTGGCTGCTCACAGCGATGTCTATGGCCGCCATTTCTGTGATGCCATCGACGTCCACCACTGTCTCTGCGATTCCTGCATTTGGTGCACAGCTGAGTAAGAGCAACATGTGTGTGATGCTGGTGGACCCGTCTGAGGTGAAGCTAATGATGGAGGAGGCTGGAGGAGATAACGATGTTGGGGGTGTGGATCGTGCGCGATCAAATTGCATGAACCAGCAGATGGGGGTGCAGATGATGCATGTGCGGTGGGCAGTTGGGTCGGCATGGTGGGAGGTGCCAGATGGGATGCAGCTGGGGGGGCAAGTTTGAGGTGACGTATCTGGGGTATCAGTCATTGGAGGGATGGAAGAAGGGGAGCAGGGAGGGGTTTGAGCTGTACTCGGTTTTCATTCATAAATTTCTTGATGGTGGGGACTGACTGATGGTTTTCTTTCTCTTTGCGTCGGCTTGATGTCTCCTTTTGGTGCTAGTGAAGGCCAAGAAAAGTCAGGATGCAAGGCACGAATCATCTGAACAGCTCATCCCCATTCACTTGGAGGTAAATCCGAGTGCATTGTCGTTGTTCATGGTCTCTTCCGCATGCTGAGCTGTGGTGTGATAGGACGGCCATCGTGCATTGCATCCGAGAACAGGTGTAAATGTACCAAAGGTCACTCTACCTCGTGGGTCATCCATCTGAAGGGATGATAGTCTAGGACGATGACCTGCGCATGTGCTTTGTGCTTGCACTCTCATCGGCTGCATGCTCCATGCTCCACGGACTAGGTGTCAGCATTCACACTGATCTCGAACTACCTCAGTGATAGCGAGATTGACCGGAATGAGAAGGAAGGTGAGATGGTACTCGATCAGTGGCAAATAGCATGTTGATGGCGGTGACGATGATGGTGAGGGCCAAAGAGGAGAGAGACTACAGTCTGGTCGAGGAAAATGATTGCACATTTTTGCCTAAGCACATCATACTGTCACACTGCTCCAATATGAACGAGTCTGGCTCTCGAGGTTGGGCACCAGTGAGAGGATACTCCAATGTGTGCAGAGCGAATTGAGAAGACAGGCGAGAGCCGGCCGGTCCGAACATAATGTTCATTCCGAGAAACAAGTGGATGCACACCTTTTGTATGTATTCATCCTTGTGGTGACAACAGAATGCCAGATAACACGCCTCCCGCTCAAGGTGCGGTGAGCGCGGAAGTCCGATGGCACTGTACTTGTGGTGCCGCAGCTTGCATATCATCAACTTCTTCGAACGATAATGGGTAGGTCCACGAGAAGATGAGGACATGAGTACAAACATATGAGTCATTCTATAAAATAATGTCACTGCTGAGTGCCATATGGGAGCGATGTGAAACGTGCGTCGTCGATGTCCCATTCCACTTCAACGTCTAGCATCCCGTACATGTGGGATATCTGGACGTGCATGTTAATGAGATGCTCCCAGAAAATAAAGCTATCATTGTTCGTGGATTCGCAGCATGCGGCATCGACCCAACCTGTAGATCTGCGTGCAATGGCTGATTATTAGCTCATTATCCGAGCGCGTGTGTGGTGAGAGCTCTTATTGAAGGGTTTTTCTGACATAAAAAGATTCACCAGACGTACAAGTGAGACAGATTTGAGAATCAGACAAACTGCTGTTCAACCTGGCATGACTGCCCATTCATCTATCTATGAAGGTAATCTCATTTTGTTGCGAATGAGGTCATTACTTCCTCGTCCTCCTTCCCTTTCTATGGGGACGAGGGTGTCACTTCCTTGCCCCCCTTCTTTTTCTTTCTGTTCCTTGAGGATGAGGTCATTACTTCCTTATCCTCCTTTCCTTTCCTCGGGGACGAGGATGTCACTGCCTCCTCCCCCCCCGTCCTTTTCTTTTCTTTCCTGTGTCATCAGTCGCTTGCATGTCCTGTCCAGGTGTGAAAGGCAGATGGAGCGCGCAGAAGATGCTAGCGAAAGAGGAGATGGACCTTGGATCCAGGTGCCATGCACATGTCGAGGACTTCATGGTGCGGCTGAATGTTGAGGAAGAGCGGGGGCAGTATCAAGACAGCTTCTTGTCTGGATATATTGTGCTAAATGTGAAGGAACTGTGAAATGAGCATCCATACTGGTCATTTGTAACCTAAAGTGGCGTGCTCGCGCATGAGAGCAAGAGAGGTGGCAAAGAAAGGGGGGGGGATGGAGTGAGAAGAATAACGGGACGCACAACTTCAGTCTCGAACACGAGCGACGATGGGAATGTTTGAACTCGGGTGACTTGCGGAGGATTTTTTTGGGCACATTGAGCTGCCAGGTGAGGCCGTCGGGATACCTGTGATACAGGTGGGAAGGGAAGGGGAAGGGAAGTGGGCATGAAAATTTAAGCTGACGTTGCTTTCGTGCCCCGCCACTAAATGCATGCCATTGATCAGTAACATCGTTGTTCCAACGAAATGAGATAAGACTTACGCTTTGGTATCCAGACTCCTCTTCCTCCTGCTCTTCGTGTTGTCCAAGAACTCATCCACACCGAATACATCCGATGTATCCTTCTCAAACTGCACAGGTCCTTCCCGCACCCTGATCCTGCACACCCTCGAATCCAACCCCTGCCTGACCCATTGGAAATATTCCCCCGCACCTCATAGACCGCTGCCACCACCGTGAATCCATGAAACAAAGGCCAATCATACAGGCCATATGATTTGTCATCTATGAATGACGCAGAGAGCGACATCTGTTGAACAACCACGAGTCCAACATCGACTCCTTCGACATTGTCAGCTGGGCCAGAGCCAGTGCAATCTTCTCGAAGATATCGCGATTTTGCTGCCACGTGAGCCTCTTGGTACGCTGCTCTGTACCCATGTTACTCATACATCTCTGGCTCGCGCTCGCGCCGCTTCTCCACTCGCATCTTATCTCAGACCTTTCCCACCTCCTCATCTCCCTCTTCCATGGATGCCTCTGATGCCTCCGTCATGCTCCCATATACAGCTAAGGATGATTTCATCGCCGCCTCACCCTTCAGCAGTTGGCCGTGAAGGCGCGATGCCCGCACGCTGAGCCAATAGACGGAGGTTCTCCTCCTTCAATGCCTTCTCCATTCATGATGACGTGATGCCCTTGAAGTCGCAGTAGGTGAACAATTCACGCTCCTGCCCAGATGAAATATGCATGAGAAAGATGTCAGGATGACAGGAAGGAAGAGGTATTACAAACCTTGGCACGATACAGGAGGGAGTTCTCCATCGGCACGCATGAGAACTGGGTCCACCCATTCAGCTGGGCAGGAGTGTTCATCTCGATGAACTACCATGCGCGAACGTTGGAAGCCCCCAGGTACCAGACCTTCCCAGAGAGGTCGAGGTCGTGCAGGGCGCGCATCGTCTCTGCGAAAGGTGTTTCCAAGTCGTACATGTGAGGACATCGATGTAGTCCATCCAGAACCTTGTCACGCTCACTTCCGTCTGGTTGAAGATGTCGGTTCGCGAGAGCGCGCTCTGGTTAACGTAGTCACGAGTGCTTGCAAGCTCGAAGCAGCGGTGGCTGGTGATCGTCGACATCTGCTCGTGATCGACGTGGAACCGAATTTTCGTGACGATGACCAGATTCTCCCTCGCGATGTTGTACTATGGCCTGATGAGCGGCGAGGTTCGATGACAGGAAAGGGAAGGGACCAACCTGATTGATTAGATTGCAGATGATGATCTCGCACGCTCCGTTGCAGTGCGCGTTTCGTCAAAAAAGCCACCCACGGTGCGTATGCATGAAGGGGAGGATCTGTACATGCGTGCGGAATCCAGAGTGGAGATGCCTGCATCTCAAGTCATTTCGTTCCCATCGATGTTGGCTGCGTGAGGAAGATCAGGCGAGTGCTTAACCAAGAACGAGCGACGCGTGCGCACTGAGCCTGCCAGGCATCGGCAGATTCTCATCGTCCTTAGGCAAGGGCGAGTACAGATACGTGGTCGGGGTTAGAGGCCAGGCAGGTACACTGCCCACTCGGGGACTAGTGATGGGATCAAATGCCGTCGCGAACGGCATGAATAGCGGCGTGGTGGTCATGCAGCACATTGCGGAGGAGACGAGGCCGATGGTGGATGTAGGTATATTCATCGCAGGGACTGGACTACTTGGCTGGTTGAATGGGGAGACATGATGGTGTGACAGGCATGTCACTGGGTGAGAGGGCTTCACTTGGCAGAGTCACAGGATGTCACGATCTGACTGAACTCAGGCTCTGTACTCTGAGTGACGAGTCGCTTCCGACATCTTGTGGGTCCCTTAGGTATTCAGTACGCTGTGTCAGAGCTGGTGTCTTGGTGAGTCATGTATTGATTCATGCTGCACAGAGTTGGCTTGATCGTGCTGGTTAGCGGGCAAACTGTGCTATGACAGACATTTTGAATAATTTCCGAGCAGCCTACTGGGTTTTAGAAGGCAGAGTGGTTCGCGCTCTCTGAACACAAGTGGGGGATGCATCTCGCCTCAGGGATCAACAATCTCAATGCGAGGCCTTTCTCACAGCAGGCGAGCAGGTAAAGTCCTTCTTTATTGTGCTCTATAGTGTCGCTGATGGCAATATCATTCCACATTCATAGCATCGGAATGTCTTCCCCCCCCAATGAGTTTGCAAACATTTAACACAGTGTGGCGAACATGGTGGCCTTGTTGGACAATGCCTGCCACCAATCCTCTGACCCCCCGGACCATCAATCGTTGACCGTTACACATCGCGTATGGACCGGGAAACGCAGACAGCCCAAGATTGTGATTGACGAGGCATTTCTTGCAGAGGCGCTCCGCCTGCGTGGGCCCACTCACATTGCACCCATCCTCCAGTGCTCACCTCGTAGCATCAAGCATCGAGGTTTGGAGGCTGGCCTCTTGATGCTGGGTGCCCCTGTGATCACCACTGCCGCTCAAGGTAATGGCGGAGTAGCACGTGTCTATACGTCGTCTACGCACCCCGTTTCCACTNNNNCAAGNTNNCNNGCTCNNTGNCCNGCNNNNCNNCNNTCTGNNNATNNTTCNNGACT
>SGPL01000042.1:0-84502 GCA_004802705.1 Bondarzewia mesenterica | reverse complement strand
GNNNAACATGCGATCACNNTCNANANNNAATGGNNNAGAAAAGGAAGGGGGGGCAAGGAATTGATACCCTCATCCCCGCGGCAAGAAATGAATAGGCAGGGGGGGCGAGGAATTGATACCCTCGTCCCCACGGAAAGAAACAAATAGGCAGGGGGGGCGAGGAATTGACACCCTCATCCCCAAAGAATGGAAAGAAATGAATAGGAAGGGGGGGTGAGGAATTGATACCCTCATCCCCATGGAAAGAAATAAATAGGATGGGGGGACAAGGAAGTGAGACCCTCATCCCCAAGGAATGGAAAGGGGGACAATGAAGTAATGACCTTGTCACCAATACGGTGAGATTATATTCAGAGAGTGTGGGGAAGTCCTACCCCCATCTTGAATGAAAGGAAAGGGGGACGACGAAGTGATAACCTCATCCCCCATAAAGTTCTGATTGTCTGCAGAAACGGCTACGACAACTCTGCCCAGTGGACAGAAAACCCCGATAGGGCATTCCACTCCATCCATGTGACTCGCACGCTGGATGTGCTGAGATTGCGAGCGAAGTGGCCAGAATGGTGAACGCGATTCAGCTGCTCAATGAGGTCACGGTGTTTCTGAGTCCCAGCTGCGCGAATACTGTGAGGAACATTTGGCAGGATGGATGTTATGCTGCATGCATGGGGCAGGTCATGATTGCGGACATTTTTTTTAGGTGTGCAGGTATGTTGCAGGCTATGTCCCCATCCCGTGCGATGTTTATAACTCATTCTCGTCATGTTGCACAGTTGGATGGCACAATATGCGTGAATCTCACCATATCCAAATCGCAAAGCGTACACACCGATCGAAAATTCAAGTGAAACATGTACTCCACTTCGATACAGAGCGACGAGGAACAACAAGTCCCAGGCTGGTCCTCAGTCATCCCCAACTTCTCGTCGGTGGACTTTGTCTGATCCTACATTAAGATTGCGGTGATGCTCATTTGCCAGTAGATAGTTCGCACGCGAAAACAAAAACAGAATGATGAGTATGAGGCAATCGCAGCACACAGACAATGACAGTTCATGTATGGTAGTTGTCATTCTCAACAGTATACCGGTATCAAAGCACATCATGTGCAATGTATGATCACACAAGTACAATTTCTCTAATGCAAGTCTCTGATGCTCCCTGCCTGCGGAAGTACAAATCTTGCTATGAAAAAAGGAGCTGAATTACAAGGCATTGTAATCGGTTGCCAGCAGCTGCATGTGGATCCAGGCATCAAACGCTCACTGGACACGCACTTCAGAGTCCTTCTCTCTGCCCACCAGCAATGTCCCGAGATCCCGTGTTAAGGTGATGTCCACGGAGCTGAAGCAGGTGTGGATGTGAAACGCTGGTGGGCCTGTAGCCTAAACACTCGCATAAGCCCAATCAGCACCGTATGGACATGAAAGCAACACAATACTATTTACTCATGTTTGGGTGTGCTTCGGGATCATCACCTCGGAAATGCAGCTACAAGCAGCGAGAACCAACATGATTTGCGCGAACTGATCTAATACAAGGAGGGAACTCACCGCTATCTCCCATTTGTCCTTTGAGGGTAGCATCTCAGAAGCAGTGATCGCCTTCAGGAAGAAATGCACCCTAAGGAGAGTGTTATTCTGTTGTGAATCGTACTCTTCCTTAGGGAGAAGCTCTCTGGACATGCAATCAGGGTGTTTGGGGTGGCCAACGCCATGTAAGTAGTTCCGCAGGCATTCCATGAAGATGACCATGTACTGCACGGTTGTCCCATCTGCCGCTTTGTGCATCGCGGTGCTGTTGATATGATCAATGACTTCCAAAACAGAAGTCACGGTCCGGTTGTACAATGTGACAATGATGGCACTGGCATAATGAGACATTTGAGGGAAAGCCTCAGCGAAGGACTAGAAAAGATTCAGTGTGAATAAACATGCATATTGGTAATGCAAAAGGGAAGGACTGGCCATCAGAAATGTTGGCACAGGTGCAGTGGACGACACTGCAGCCAGTTGCATGTCAAAGCCATCCTTCAGCGCGATGAATTCTGATGACTCCCAAGGTGAGGGATGTTTCAACGCCAACGCTAAGATAATCCTTTTGGTCCAAGCGCTATGTTCATCCTCACTGCGCTCAGACGGGATGACAGAGGGCTCCAAGAGAACGTGAGTACATTACATTTACAAGCAAGTGTGTACTGTGAGAATGGTACTTACTTGCGAGACCAGATGAGACATATGCTCAATCAAAAACTGGTTCACAGGATGGAAAGGGTTGGTGGGCAAAGGCTGATCATACGGTTGATCGAGCCACGGCTGTAGCATATCCACCAGCTGACTGTCCAATGCACCTATCACCGTGGATGACAAATGTAAGCCCTCTGGCCCTATTATAAGCAGTAAAATCAGAAAAGGGGAGACGAGCAAGGGTGCTCCATATCGCAGCATATGAAGCATGATGACAGATCCATACGCACGCCATTGAGTGACACATGGTGCGGAGGTGACCATCAAAAACTGCGGAACATAGTACGGGCCAGCCGCCTGCCAAAAACTGCTTGCCTATGGCAGGTCAATAGCAAGAATATGATGAAAGACGGATTTCTCGATGCCGTGGCCAACCCCTGCATTGCCTACATCAGTTCCACCTCTAATTGATAAATCAGCATCTACAGGTAAACAGAATCATCCCAACAGTGAGAACATACACACGAAACATCCTGTGGTCATGCAGCAAAGAAAATAGGGTGCCATTGGGGTCCTTGCAAGCCCATATACCAGGTGGATTCACCCAAATGGGCCGTTCAGCAATATCAATATGAAGATGGGCGACTAATTTTAAAAATGTCAAGGCTACAACTGCGACCTGAGGACCATCGATGTTCAGGATGTCATGGTTGTGCATGGCCTCTGCGACATTGATCAAATTATTGGCGACAGAAATCCAAAGCGCGAGCTCAGACAGACTAGCCACGTCTTTACCCTGAATTAAAGGCCACTGTGGAATGGGGCATACTCCATACTCGGTTGGCATACAGGGATATGCAGCTTCAGATGAAGTAAGCATGTCAGCCATGACCTCAGTTGGCTGACAATCCGCAGGCATATGACTTGCAACTGGGTCATCCTGCGGGTGTTTAAAAATGAACAGCTCAAGATGTCGGAAGAACAGCATATCACTTACTTGAGAAATAGAGAAGCGATGGCGAGCAGTGGGGCATAGATCATATTGCTGGTGATCATCGAGGCTTTGTAAGACATGGTTTGAATCAAGGTCAGAGGAAACATACTACATCACTCGGTGAGCGAGGATGAATCAGAGATGAAGCAGAGCCTGAGGATGAGCCCGATGCAAGGCTGTGGGAAAGCAGCGGAAGTGATTTCGGCTAGTGAGCATGCAACAAAAGCGAGGCTATTAGTGCTTGATGCTCGACGGGACTGAAGATAGAGGCTGACCTGTGGGCGGAACAATGGATCAAAATAAAGCAGGTTTGACACATCAGGGCGCGAGGAGGGAAGGCCAGAAATCTGTATAGCGGGAGACTCTCCATGGTGAGATGATGACGGGAGGGCCGCTATCACAGACGCTCCAACAGCTGGGGCACGGACAACAGTCGAGGGAGCATGGTGGGATCGGTACTATAACAGGCTAAACAATTGTGCTAGATAATGACAGTCACAGCGGACACGCACCACTCGTTGCCAAGATGCCAAGCCTTCAACTTGTAGAATTGACTGAGGATATGGGATCTGACATGAGGGAATTGTATTAAATAGGTTATCAATGTAGCACAAATCAGACACTTACCGTATTTCCAGTATATAAAAGAGGTACGCTGCCAGGGCATTCTGCAATAAAGCACTCAGATGGTTCACGAGGGATGGATATGCGGCGTCCTTTGACAACCTTGTAAAGATAACTTGGCAAAGTGGCCAGCACTCGCACATTGAAGCATGGGTGGATAAGGTTTTGGAGATCTCTGTCCAACTCGGCATTCGAGTGAAGAGGAGTTGGCGATAGTGAACTGATGGGTCCTTTGATGTTTCCATAGCATGGAACTGCAATTTTTGTAAGCGTCTGAGCATGAGAGTGTGATGAACAAATGCGGCATACGTACCAACCTAGATCACAAAGGTACGACTATTTTCCTCGGGTACTGGCAATCTTTTCATGGTCTTGGCTAGCTCGGCAAGAGTGAACGTCGCTGCAGTGATGTCTGGATGAGCCTCCAGATTATACGATGCGGTGGCGGTATTCTTGCGTGAGAGCCATAGTAGGTGCCAATGAAGATCAGAGAATCGAGGATCCATTGGTGAGCGATGAGCGGCAGAATTCTCCACAGATGGAACTGATGGCGGCGGAGGTATGGTGAGCCCGACAGTGGTCAAATGATTCACTAATGCAATGTCGAGGTCCTTCCAAACAGGGCCAATGCGTGGCAGGGCAGTCGAAAAACACAACTGAGCAAAGCAAAAATGCTCATAGTATGGCAGTGCATCAGTTAGCATCAGGCGCGGCTGTTGTGAAGGGTGTGCACCGCTATCATAGATGGATCCAGGGAGCTGAGGAGAAAGAATATGAGCGAACGGTGTGCCAACCAGAGTAATGCATGCATACCACTTGAGGATATATCATGATTGTAATTTGATCTGAAGACTCGAAAGGATTGGTAGTCACGGATGGCGCTCCAATGATAGACGAGGCAGTTGTAGGATAAGGATGACGAGGATGGTGAGTGTGAGCCTAGTTTTGCTGGTCGTTATGAAGATTGCAAATAATAGCAGCTGTGCGCCGAGTGGTAGTGGAACCTTGAACTGGAGTCAGTAATCCTTGAAAGATGTTGGAGATAGGTTGCGCGTGCAGCTCTACAGGAGTGAACTGTGGCACAGGTATGGAAGCAGGCAAAACGTGGGCAGTCTCGTTCGTGCTAACGCCAAACATGGTCAGTATAACAATAGTGATGTGGTGTACAACGCTAATGCCAACCTAGAAATGAATGGTTGGTGTTCACGATACATGCGTCCACAACAGCAAACCGTGGTGGAAGACCATTGAAGAGTAGGCTATAGGCGTCAGGAGTGAGATGATGATTAGTAATGCATAATTCAGCGATGCCTCACTGAATCGAAGCCTTCACAAATGGAGCCATAGCCACATCTTGGCAATTGTGGGTGGGGATACGATGCAGGAAGTGTGGCACCAAGGCCATGTGTTCATCAAGTGTGGCCACAGTCGCAGACTTCTTCCGCATGTAAAGGAACCTGTACGCATAGTATTCTCAAGTGAAAATTTTACAAGACGAGCACAAAAGAGGATATCTTACATGACGAGTGGTTGGCTGGCCATCATTGACCTCCCAGATTGTAAATGCACCACATGTATGGCAAGAAACACAATTATAATGGGGATATAGTTTGGAAAGAACGTTGGGCATGGTGCAGCAGTACCGTGTGGATATGGTCAAAAGAAAAGAAGGAAAAGGAGGATGGCCGAACGGGCGACAAATGACTTGGAAAAAAAAAACATCCAGGCCATTTGACTGGTTGGTCACTCATATAATTGAGGTTCTGAATGAGAATTGAATGAGGGGATGAAAGAGAGGAGCGATGAAGGAGAAACACTGCAGTAACTAGGAACAGAGATTTGCTTTCGACAGATTGAGTACGAGCGCACTGACTATAGGTGGCGATGCCTAGAATTCGGAGAACCAGGTACTGGAATATGGATGGCCAAAATCTAGAAAAATTTACAGGGTGCGGCAATGCAAAATGAAATAGCCAAAAATATCAGAATATATGGATGCCGTTGCATGTGAGGGATATATGAATAAATCTGGATATATTGGGAGTTGATGATGTCACTGAGCGTGAGAGCTTATCTGGCATAATATATGAGGGCGAGTATTCATCCGATATTTGAATATATTGTTATATTTATAGATATTACTATAGAAATTTAACTTTCTACGACTGTGCGGGAGAATACTTGTAAATTGCTGGCTGTGTTGCATGTGCCAGCATTTTTGTCCCATAAGGGCCTTCATATACCGCTCGAGCCTCGTACATATGTATATGCCCTGCGTAAAAATTCAAAAGTCTTAAACTGGAAGATACATTTTAAGACTCTTGCTTTCAGGTTGCTATATTAAGAGAAATGCCAATATCTGAATGTTCTATAGCAAGGACATTAGTGTCTAGAGGACCAAGAAAGGGCAGATGGTCAGGTTGAGATTTCACTCCCTCACCAGAATATTGCATGCATGATTTCTATACAATTTCAGACATCTTCTGAGAGCTAACTATTGTTATAAATATATGTCAACGATTGATAACAAAAATCTTGTATGAAATGAGGCACTGAGAGGCCTCCAGCGCAAGACCAAGCTGAGTGTCTATGTCGCAAAATCTTAATCTACATTACAATAAGCCCACGTTATCATGCCGCGGCTAGATGTTATCAGGGCACAATAATAATATAATAATATCATTGTAATGGCATTGTAATAACAGTTCATCGGGTCAGAGAATCATTACCCAAATTAAAATAAGCTCACGTTATCATGCNNNNGCTGNGAAGGAAGACAATTCGTATCTTAATTTCTGAATTATCCATCCATCCAATTCTGCTCAAAATTTGACTGATGTTTAGAGATGTATTGTGCATTGGATTGCTAAATTGAGAGAGCTTCACAGTTAACCCTTAGGGATATAGATTAATTTTTCAGTGCAGAGCACAAAAGGTGTTTATTTTTTTGTTTTACAAGATCCATTTATAAATGAGCAAAACCAATATTATAAGAAATTATTACAGTATTCAATGTATGCATTTCTTCCTTAGAAGTCTTTGAATGAATGTGCAATGTATATTATTAAATTATCTCATGCTTTTTGAGGTAGTGAGAAAAGTATATTAAAAAAGTGCTTGGAGTGGCACTGTGTGGCCCCTGAGTTTTTGACAGAGTATCTATATATATTTTTTAGAAGAAACTTCCACTCACACTAAAGGTGCTGAGTAAAATCTCAAATTATGAGAATGAATAGAATAAGTATATCATATAATGCTATAAATGCTTGTAATGAGATATTTTAAAAGAAAGTTGACCTCTTGGCTATTGTAAGTGAAAATTGTGTTTATTGTAGGTTTTTCCTCATGTAAAATATGAGTTCAGAACTCTTATTTAAAGCTTGAAATTTAATGAATTTTATACATTATAATTTTAAAATTTGCTCTAAGTAGTTTTGTGTGGACAATTATCTGTCATGTAATAAATACCATTAGATTTAAATAAATTCAATCTTTATTTTCATCTGTATTTCCCATCAGTAAGGAGTTTCACACAACAAGAATCTTTTCTTAAGTCGAAAGAGCATTTTGTAGTGCTTCAGGCCTTGTTTTATCTATTTAGCAATTATTTTTGCAAGGATTATCTATCAGAGTAATCACTTATTATTTTATGAAGTATCTATAATTTTTGAGGACATTCTTGGGGCTATATACAAAGAAGAACAGGCCATTGAGTGCTCAAGCACTCATGTGTAGCCACTGCAGTTGCCCAGAATAGGTATTTGCATGAGTTACTTTTTATTTGTTCATAGTTAGGTCAATTCAAACTCAGATAGCTCTTGAGCCGCTACAACTATAGTTAAACTGCCTCACAATGTCATCACAATAGCATGACAATACATTATAATTGCATTATTATGTAATATAATGCGGTACTCATTCAGGATAATGCCTAAAACTGCCTAAAACTGCCTATAATGCTTTTTTGTCGTGGGGCACACAGCCGTGGTGGGGGCTGAGTCATCAGCATGCCCCTGGGGCATGCTTCGCGCTGTCGGAACCAGCGCCCTCTGAACACTCGCTCACCCCCTGTGCTCTTACCGTCACGGCCGTCCCTCTGCTGTGCATACCGAAAGCCCCGCCTCCCGCTCGTCATTTTGATTCTGTCGACCACATCGGGCAGGGGATCCAGCTGGTGAGTGGAGGCCGTCTGGCCTGGTGAGCGCGATGCTAGGGGAGGGCCGATTACGTCCTTCGCTGGCCTGAAACAGGTCAGAGCTGTGGGCGAGTAGTCGTTCGCCCCACCGCCTGTCTCTCTCGCGACCGCCTAATGTGCCCTCCCATGTGCCCCTACACTACACTATGCTAATTGCCTCGTAATATTCCCCCCTTCTCTCAATCCCCAATTCCCACACACATGCCTCCCCAGCCGCCCGATGACCTCACCTAGCTCGCGCTCGTCAGCGCCAGGGGCAAGGAGCTCAAGCGGTGGGCCGAGCTCGCAAAGGCGGTGGCGCGCCTGAACAAGATGGCACTTCGGATGACCTTGAGGGTCGAGGAGCTGCGCGCCACCCTCACGTCGCACTATGGCATCGACCTGATGGTCACCCCCTCGGTGGAGCCTGTCGCGCGACCTCTGACACTCGACTGGTCAATACAGAAGCGGCAGTGGGAGCACCTGCGGGTGCTCGGACGCGAGTGGATGGAGGCCGAGAGTGCGGGCAGGACGTTCCGCTTGCAGCACGATGCGTCTCGAGGTGAGCCTTTGCCCTCTGCTCGTTGTGGCTCGCTGACTGCTGTCTCACTCGCTCTTTCGCTCGGGATCCTGCCCCTCTCATTCCCATCTTTTAGCTGCCCAGTCAATGGCCCAGCTGCAGCCCACTGCCATGGATATACCGCTGCNNCCTGCACNGGCCTCNGCCNCNGCCCGGCTTTNGGATTNGATTGTGCAGGCCTCGGTCGCACTGACAGCTTCGAAGGACAGCATGGTCTTAATATTNGTAAGTCCACAGCAGTGTCNCGAGAATCACCNTTGCTGTTGCAGTGCTCAACTGCTTTGCCCGTTGTGTAGAACCCAAATCCACTGCTCCGTNATGTGTATCGAATTNNGGGGTNCAGTGCAGACTACCAGGCTGGCCAGAGCATGGCTTTATCATCTCCNGGCCANATCGACCTGTGTCAGCCACCTTTCGAGAGCCCAGNGACTGTCGACAACCCACCACCCATTTCCGAACGGCCGCCACCTGCTCAACTTGAGCTGACTCCCCCCCGCTTCGNATGCNGCGCACATCCTTCAGACCTGCGTGCTCACCTTCGAGGCATTGAACNGCNTGCAGGACATTCNCGAGGTCNTAGCCCAGGTCCAGCGTGGAGATGTNGNNAAAAATTCGTGAGCGCTANGGCCCGATCGAGGGAAGGCNCGGTANNGCCGATTCAGAGTGGGTGAGGTACAAGGGGATGGTGACNAAGCGTGAGAGGCTGTACGGGATATTNGAGAAGGATTTTAAATGTGATACAAAACAGTTTGTGGACTTCTTCACTGTACCCGGGGCTGANGNGCAGCAGAAGCAGAGAAGGAAGAGAAAGAGCTGTGATCTGGATGGAGGCCTGGATGGCCCNGGCTTGAGTCTGNGTCNCTATCGCAAAGTTGTTGAGGCCATTCCGAGGTGCNTTCGNGACNTGGGGGTNGAGCAACAGANACNGAAGTACCAAGATCAGGGCACCTTCTCGCCGAGACTCTNGTCTGAGAAGTGGGGCTCTCNGAATGATTGGGAGATATGGCGAGAACTTGGGCTNGAATGCTACTAAACCATCNGACACGCTGTTGCTGCAGCACTTTATCCCTTCTATATCTTATCCTCTTCTTATTGTTTACTTGTTTACTAGTATTGTCCAGTATAATCCAGTGTATCATGGTACCCTAACTACAGTATCGGAGGCAAGCTTCAGCAGTAGCGTACCCTCTTCAGATCATTANNGTCNTAATCAGCCATGTGCTCATGGTTGTCNTTGGGAGAATAAAAATACCNAAACATAGTGANCGCTTCNATCTGAGACCAGCCGCCCCANGCAGCCACCATTCCTGGGGACCAATTCTTCACNTGCACACGATACTGGCATCCCCNGCGGNNGAANGAATGGGTGCCNTACAGTGCNCAGTGTTTGTAGCCAAGAGCCTGCAGATCNGCCGTGAGGCTGCNGCTCAANACTNNACTNGTCTGTTAGCCCGTGTGAGATACATCAGCAGTNGACATTGTCGTGATGACCTAAAAGGANGGCCAAGCTTTCNGNAACATACCAAGGGCTGACTTGNAAGCACTGCACCCTGTGCACTGACCTTGAAGAAAAGAGGCCCCGACAAAGCAATGCTGTCATCATTGTATAGAAGGNAGAGCCNGATCAGTGCTCGCATCNNACAGACACGGGGGTCATCATCATTTGCGTGAAGTCNCCAGGTGTGCAAGACACCAGTCTGAGCCGACTTGCGTGTTTTGATCCGGACATCGACGTAGCTGCCTGAACAGTCACGAGCAGTCAGAGGATATCCAAAAAGACATGNAAATGCAAACACTCACGCTCTCCNGGGATCGAGTCGATACTTTCAAACTCGAGGGAGGTGACTTCATCAATTCGTAGCAGCATGAGCCATGNGTAAAGGTAAGCCATCTGACAGTGGCAGACCGNTGGTGGAATTGAGTGAACAGCACAGATATTCTGACTCGAACACTGGGACGTACATAACGGATAACTCCCNCGCNTTGATGAGCNACCGAAACTGAGGTNGACCNCGTGCAGTGGTCGTACAGCCGTCCCATGTCTTCTAAGGTGAGAGCNCGCNCAGACTGNGAGACTTCACCCGCTCTCNCCTTCATCTTCTCGAGACCGACCATGAACTCGGATACCCTACNAGAACGTGTNGGTAAGCCCCGCCTTNATGNCACGGCGCAGCGGGATGATCAGTACTNTGTAAATNGCTCCAAGACCCTNAAGACTTACCATTTTCCTGTAGCCTCATCCAATCNCCACTCGGCGGTACTTTCGTTCGGGCGGACGTGGCGGTACCAGAGAGTGAGAGCNGCGCGCNTCGAAACGGNGGTTGAATACTGCATTTTTTTTTCCATGTGAGTAAGCAGTTCTCTGCCGTGCTTGGATCNGCGAGACCNTCGACGCACCTTTTTGCCTTCGAACCCTTCTTTGATNGGTCCGCACTTCTGAGTGANNAAGGCCGTGATATCGTTCGNCGTTGCCTCNTNGACACATTTTGCATCCCAGCCCTTCGTTNTGCGGCTGTGGAACACTATAAAGGCCTTGATTATCCTGAGTCCNCGTGAAGCCAACGGCCAGGNGATCAGCNTCGAGGCTAGGCACNGGTAGANCNGTCAGGGGTNACCTTTTGTGTCCTGTCNGCGTGCNGTCCGTGATGTTTGCTCGGGTCATCTGAGCTGCATAGACNGAAGCCTCGTCGATATAACCTTGATCNTNGTCTGGGAAGTCCTCCAGGCAATCATCTATGAGGTCATCGACATCGAGCGAGGTGTCNTCCTNGAGCTCGAGGTCAATTTTGCAGGCCTCGTTCAAGACCTGCATCAATGTCAAATTCAAAGATCAGCATGCTGGGCAGTTAGATTGAGTCACGGCTGCCTACATCTGTGTCTTCAATAGAGGAGGCTTGCTGGCATGCCGGAGACCTGCCAGACAGTTTCTCTTGAATCNAGGACGTGTCGTCCATGGCGTACTTGAGAGAGCCNGTCGCTTTGANGGCTGACCTGCAGTTGGATACTGGTTGGGACNGTGTTCGAGAAGTTGCTAGGGCCCCGGNGNNAAGGACNATGCANCNGACAAGGAGGANGAGGAAAGGGGCTGANGAGGCGCCCCCNGGCGGAANGGTGGTCCTCANGTGATGGCCNCGCGACTGCACGCGCCGCAGAGAGGGCAGCGGCAGAGGCNCGGCNCAAATGNNGTGGNGGATGGTAGGGTNGAGCGAGTCTGTAGCGCACGAGCTATCAGCGCTACGATGCCNNCNGCNCATTCCNGTGTCTNNCTCGCCTGCGTGTCGACGTCCGCGCTGTTCANNAGNGGNNGACACANGATGGCCTCANGACCCGCCAGACGATGCNTGCCATTCTCCAGCCCAGCGGCAGACGCANGANGGCCTCGTGACCACCNGACAATGCCATCTCNATGGCGCNTTCCCNTATTTCGCCCTCGCGCCNCTCNTGAACCANCGGTGGAAGTAGCGANNNGGCACCCAGGGCACAGGGCACGCGCCATGGCAATGTCATGGCAGGAGGGGATTGTGTCACAGGTGGGCACGATGTGGACGGCTCGGGGTGATGTGGCAAGGGCAGGGCGGAGAGCGTTGACGAGTGGTTGGTGGAGGGAGAACGCGGGAGCGTCGATAGCGGAGTCTGTGCAGGGCGATGTGTGAGCGAATCCAAAAAAAAAGAATGTAAGAAAAAAAAAGACTCACCAGAAACGACCGGCTTACAATAGCTACGTGCCCCATGAGCCCACAAAACTTAGTGATTCATGGGGCACGCAACAGCAGGGCAGCGCGGCCAAAACTTGCGTGCCCCATGAACTGCTAAGTTGCTTTTTTTTCATGGGGCACGCAGGCAGTCCGGACCGACGGCATTTGTGGCTGGTTTCACCATCCAGCCCCTTCGTGTTGCGAGGCGGCGCCCTGCATGGCGTTTTGGACGGGTCAGTGATGCATAATTTCACGCGCTTGGGCGGGCAGAAGCGACTTACTAGCCATCTCGCGTGAATTTTCGCGGTGAACTCTGCTCCGCCGGTGCGTTATGGACTGAAACGGGCGCCAGAGCGCTGACGCGACATTACGGTGGGCCCTCGCAGCTGGACGCAGCGGTACAGGTGAGGACGCGGGGGAGGGGGACCCAAAGGGAGGGAGGGAGGGAAGTGACGAGCGGTCGGTGCGCCTGCACAGCGCCGAGCGGCATCGCGGCCGAGTCGATTACATAAAACACCGAAATCCCAAACGGGCGCGTCACCGGCCAGAGTGACACGGAAGGGTCGCCCGGGGGGAACGGGTGACATGAGCGTGCCGAAAGCGCCGGTCACACGCCTGCGTGCCCCAGGGCGATCTAAAGGTTGCTTTTTGATGAAGTGTGACGACCTCGACGCGCGCGTTGTGAACCAGATCATCCTCTACTGACATGTTTCTTTCGATAGCACATACAACTCCAGTCTTATGAGTGTCAGCTCATGTTCTGGTACGCCAGACTGTCGAAGAAGGAAAGACAGCATACGACGGAACGTACGAAAGGGACGTACGCCGCGACGAATAGAGAGAGCGGGTCACGGTGCGGAAGGGATGTCAACAGCGGATACGATCTCTCAAACAATAAGTACTGTTGATCTTTTTTTTTTGGGTCACGTTGGTGGACAAAGGGAGCGGTCAGTTCGTGCTTATAATCTTTTGATATCGTATGTTGAACCGTTCAAACCTACAGCATAAATCACAACTCCAACACAACTCTACATCACTTCTTGCAACTTGCACCGTGTAAGTTAGGCAGTCTCCTGACTTTCCTCTAAGTACCGTTGCCAGAACTTTCCCAAGACGTTGCCCAGTTTTCAACCCTTCAATTTTTCATACCCTTCTGCCTTCTGCTGTCTCACCCATTACTCACGCTGCGGTCCAGTTGCCTCGCATCTGGTTTTCCTCAAGCCTTGCCAAGTTCCTGCAAGGCATGTTTGCAATGTGCATACCCACCTCTACCTAATATTACCACAGGTGAGTTATCGCAGAAGGAAAGAAAGGGGAATGCATCGCTTGTACGGCGTTTGAGACATTGCGCCACAGCGCCTCTAGAAAGCTTCTGTACCTTCTTCAATTGAACACGAACACTCGTGACTGCAATAAATGTACGACTGTCAGTGGATTCAAGATTCTTCCGAAGTTGATAAGCACCGATGTATTTAAGATACTACCGATGTATTTAAGATACTTCGAAGTATATCATAGCGTCACTTCCCGTCCATATTCGTCTATTTGTTTCAATCGGTCCTGCCGGTCCTCGTATCGGAAGCGCGCTGTCAGAACAATTCAGGTTCTTTCCATCATAATTACGAGCCTTACCCTGAAAGCTCCTGAAAGGCGCTCCTTCCCATTAATACGGCTCAGCGCTCAACTTATCGGTGCAGGTCGTGAGATTTTCACGCAGTGAAACGCGGAAGCAAACTTCGTGGGTACACCGCCCTTTCATTCCCTGCCGACCCAGAAATTCATTCGAGTTCAACTCAAGCCACACGGCAATGCCCCCAAGCCCGAGTTGATTGGAACCGCTCTGTACAATCTAGTGAGCTATTCAGCGTCATTGGTTCACTGGGCCGACAGACGCATTATTTAACGCCCCCTTTCCCGATCATATCGGCACACTTCTCAGCCACGCCATAGACCAGAGCCTGAAGGTGGGTGGCCGGCGCAATAGGAAAGACGTTCGCATTAAAGATCCGTAAAAAGAAATGCGACGCGAGCTCGAGTAATGGCACATGGTGTTCACCGTCTTTCCGATATAATCGTCCACCTCGGCATCGTCATGACTTTTGGGGACATGAACATTCTCAAAATGGTATCCTATGGTACGCATTTCGTTGGCAAGTTATCCTGTCACACGGAGCGCCGCACGAAGAGCGACATAGTCCATGGGGGAGGTGAAATATGGCATGTCGCAGTCTGGGTCATCATTTGGATTCATGGAACGCAAGCGCAGGCGCGCACGGGATTTCGAAAGGAGGAGTGCGGAGTTGAGATCGAAAAGCCTTTCGACCTATCGATACCGGTACCACGAGGATCGGCCATTGGAGTCTGTGAGGATGGCAGTCAGGAGACTGTCATGTAGATAGTGAATAGTGACCAGAAATGAACAACCGTCACCGCAAAGCCGGGCAAATTATTTGGGTCTGAAGAGTCTTCGTGCTCCGTAAGGAGCACGTGAGGTTTTCCGTCTGCGCTAACGAGTGAGGACAAGCCGAATATTTCGACTTCAACCATAGTGCCCACGAACCATCCTGCGCCATAGCGAAGGTTCTTGTAAAGTTCTCTGAACAACGCAGTCGGGCGTTTTGACCTTGGACCACAGTGAATCAGAAAACGGACAGTGATAAGACGCTGCAACCAGGAGGTGATCTTGCTGCGTGACAATCAACGTATGTGCATCGACCAGTGATGATGGTCGAATCAGGTTTTCTCCTACGCCTAGGGAGTGCTTCAACACTTCAACGCCCATCTCCTTGAGGTGATCTGCCGGTCCTATTCCACTGCTGATACTCAATGAAACATATGCGAACCTGATTGTTGCGACTTACCTGCGCAGGAGAAGCTGAGGCGTTCGAAGCGCCCCGCAAGCCAAACTATTTCCCTATGAACGCTTACCTTACGGTTGTAGCCCCGCCGGTCATCTGTATCACCACATTTTGCGCACGGAGATTACCACCGTCTGCATGAGAGAACTCCAGCTTGTAGGCCACGGCTTTTGTGCAGAAGATGTGAAGGCGATCGCCGTTAGCGTTGACGAAACTCGCCGGGATATATGCAAGGTATGCAGACGAACATTGTCCTGTCCAGTCGATGGTGAATTGCATCCTGTTGCAGCCTACGCTAGGTTCAAGGGGTGGATGTATGCCGGTTATGCCAGGAAATCCCAGCCCTCCGGCTGCCTCAGCCGTACTAGAAAAATGATGAACAAAGAGTGTTACATATAAGTCCTACAATCAAGAGTACGCGCCGTTCTGAGAATTCGTAATGATATTCATCAAAAGATCGGACTTGCAGAGGGCCTGACAGAGTGGAGAGTTTAGTGATGTTATGAAGGCAGGCATGGAAAAACAACGGTTTACCGCTTGAAACCGGGCTAATCCAGTTCTCCGATTTGTCTAAGTAGGGCTTAAGCTCTTTAAAAGACTAGCCCTTCCGCCCGCCATGGCTCCAGGCGTTATACTGTGCAGGGACGCCGCACGTGTATTGACAACCGTTGACGCGGCTAGTCCCACCAAGGTCCAAGCCACTAAAGAGGGAAAAAGAACGGCCCATCTCAATGCTTGGGGCACTGTCGAAGACCATGCTGTGTTCCATCTGACCAGTGATGCAGAGGGGGTAAGGGAGTCCTATGCAACCAACTATAGAGCTAACCATGCAGATAAGGCGGGCGAGTTTGTCCTGTATACCGTCTTCAAAATTCTGTAGAACGAAGAAGGCACTTACGAATCTGCAGCGTCTCCCTTCTCGACGAGCAAGACAGTGCTGTTGCCATCCTCGCTGAGGCGGCGGGCGAGGACGCATCCAGCGGTTCCTCCTAATCATGAGGTGTTCGGTTCACAGTCTCAGAAAAAAGAATGAAGAGTACTATACCGTCAATGACAATGTAGTCGTGATGAGTGGTTGTTTCCGCGAGAGGCCGTTGAGGGTAAGAATCATTGAATGGCTACATTGGCAAGTCCAGAGAGTCAGTCTGTTTCAATAATAAGAAAAAAGTCACTGATCTTGGTGATACTTGTTCTCAAATAGCTTTTACGTCTTTCTTTGAGTAAGGTTTCTGAAAGCCCAGATGTGGGCGGCGCCGTGACTCGCAGGAGCTCGAGCTTAGAGGACTTGCAAGTGAGACCACTCGAAGAATGCCGCGAGGTATCGGAGTCTTGTAAAAGAGTCCGCGACTCGACTTGACTGACTTGGGCCATACCGTTTCTATCGTTCAAACCCTCAGGTTGCATCCCAAATTGGTGCAAATTTACGCTGATTTGGTCCCTTTCTGGAGGGGAAGGAGACGGGTCCGTCTTGACGTTTTCAACTTCAAGTAGCAGATGTATGATACCCGTGTCACACATCTGACTTCCTTGTGCGTCGAAGAGAAAACCCAGTGTAGATCTCCGTCATGTGCAATGTGTTCTATCACGTTCCATCGCCAGATGCCATTTCACATATCTGGGTTTCCTCGAGTCGGAACCATGCCATTCAAGATGGGAGGGAAGGTTCGACGCGTCGGTGGTCGTTGAGGAGGTCGGGAAGGATACGGACGAGGTGCAAGCGCTGGGAGAGGTGCCGTTGAGTGAAACGGGATATTCACCTTGTGAGTTCCACGTCTTTTCTCCTTCTCCCCTAGATATATGGAAACTCGTTGACTGGCATGCACGACTCAGAAGGCGCCCTCAGACACGTCGGTGGCGCGCCTGTGACCCGGTGCGTCTTCCTCGATCGCAAGCACCACCTGATCCACAGAATCCCTGTAACAGTACGGGTGTGTACTTCACTTGAGCAACATTTTTACACTCTGTGTGTGTGATTTTTGTGGTCACAAGATTCAGGTGGTATAGTTCTGTCTTTTCTCCTCAGACAGATTTAATTTGTCTCCAGACTGTCCATGAATGGCAGGTATATGTGAGGTGCTGAATATGTTAAATAACACTGTATAATGAAAATAGTCAGGCGAAAGAGAAACGCGACATGCGGGAGAACAAACACGTCGTCGCGAGAGTTGGGATTCCATAAGGTCAATCAGATCGTACAATCTCGGGAGTGTCACTGTACCGTTGGATGATCCGGATGATCGCCTCCGCGTGCCCAAGCATCTTCATTCCATCATGAATATACTTCAGCACGTCTTTCAACGCATCCTGTAACTGCGCGGGGAAAACATAGTCCCGCGGCGTCGGGTCGCCAACATCTTCTCCAAGCGCTTCTTCCGCCGCGCGTCCTCGATGCTCCTCTTCCGCCGTGCTGCCGTCATGCTTCTCTACCGCTGCGCAGACGTCCTTCTCTACGGGGTCGTACCCGTCAACCTTCTCCGTGAGCGCACGGACGTATTCCTCCTCTACCAGCGCTCTGTGGTTAGTGGGGGAAAATCTGAATGGTGAGTGGAACTCACCGGGCTTGGGCAAGATTTTCTTTCCCTTACCCTTTTCCAAGGCGGAGTGCCTTAGCACTCCACTCTCGCCCTCGTCGTCCCGGCTCGAATCGTTGACGATATGGACATCAGAGGCGTAGACCAATACGCGCGCGAGAACGTCTCTGTCCGCCTCCCCAGACCTCGCGGCTTGTACCGCACTTACAGGTGCGACTTGGCAGTCCTCGATGACCTCCGTCTCTGAGCTTGAAGACCGATTTTTAAGTAAGAGCCTTATCCGCTTTGAGGACCCGCTAGTCCCAGCAGTGTTGTCCTGCTGAGCGCCGTCCACCTTGCGCTTCTTACCCCTTTCCCCTCGCTGCACGAGGGGGCATGCGATCCTCCTATGCGCGCATGCCACGCACGCCGCGCATCGACCCTTCGATCCTGTGATCTTGGAACACTCAGTACCTTTCTCAATGCAATTAAGGCAAGGAGGTATGTTGATGTTTGATGTCTCCTGTGGCAATCACGGACTTCAAGGATGTAGGGATCACAAGGCGGGAAAGGTGTACTCACCTTTGTCTTCTTTTGCTTAAGCTTGGGGGTTTCCGCATGCGAATCGACTTTCATGGCACTTGAATCGACCTCCATGGCACCGAAATCTATATCCTCGGCTCCGACATCGACCTCCATGGCGCCAACAGGGGCCTCTGGAGGAGGTGCCTTCTTGTGTGGGCGAGGACTCACGTAGGTCGCGTTATCCGATCGCGCGCCATCTTGGGGTATATGCGTTGGGGGAGGAGTATCTTGATGAGGAGGCTGGCGGAACTGTTTCGCGTGGTCCTTGCAGGCTTCCAGCTCCTGGATGGCCCACTTCTCGTTGGCAGTCGCGTGGGGAATTGTGTACCCGGTCCATCCTTCCTTCGCCTTAGCTGCACTAAGCTCGCTCTTCATGAGCGACTGAGATAAATCACATGAGATTTGATAGAGCGAAATTTAGGACTCACCAGGAAGCACTCCAGGCCAAGGTACCATTCGAGCCACTCCTCCGCCTTCGCTCGCGGAGGCATCGATCCGAGTCGGCGATGCACTGAGAGTGCCATTAACTGTGCGAGTGATGAAGACTTTGACGTGGAGGGAGGCATTTTTGAGATAGTATTGCGACAGGATGATGCTTGGAGGCAAAGATGTGAGCCACGAACACACGGCTTTTTTATCACGTGACCAATCGACGTTCACATCCCTCCGGGAGTCTGACTCAAGAATGGGTCGCAGACTCAATTTCACCCGAGCTTTCTTACTCTTGGGCAACCCACCTCCACGAGACACCCTTCGATGCTGAGCTCGTCAAAGAGATCGAACGGTTTCTTTTTGAGTAGCTTCTTTGGCAAGCATTGTACTATGCCATCGAAAGGTGAATGATAGACATGATCACGTCGAAAGCTCTAGAGCTCAATCTATGCCTCAATAAAGGTGCATGGATTCCCCGAAACGACATTCGTTACGGTACGCTCAGCAGTTTGATCGAAGTTTTGGAAGGTTCTTTTTACAATCCACTCCGCACATCTGACTATCTGCCCTCCCATTTATGCCAGCAAACTCTGCCATGCTTGTCCATTCTTCTGAGTCATTTCGTCGCACACCATATGTTACGAATGTCTGCAGCATCTGGCCATTACTTCAGATTATTCTGAAGGGACACGCTAATTCCCTCCGTACCGTGGCGTACTCGCCGGGCTAGGACGACAGGTCTATCAGCATCTGGGATGCAGAGACCGGCGTGACAGTCGGTGGACCTTTGCAGGGGCACACCGACGTGGTCTATTCTGTAGTATACTTGCCTGACAGGATGTGCATTGTGCCAGGCTTGAACGACAACACTATCCGCGCCTGGGATGCAGAGACGAGCAGTGCGGCAGTTGGTATTGGCATGACGCGTCCTCACCTAACAAGAAATACATCACGTCGGGCTCGAATGATAAGACCAGCCAGGTGGCTGTCAAGCAAACCATGCAAATTCGATATTGAGGACATGCGAACCGGATCTGGTGATAATCTCTTTGTCGATTCCTATACGTTCTGTTCGACGGCTGACCGTCCTTCCGTTATTAGTTTTTCATCTCGTCCGCGTCATACATTGACAAGCCGATACTTGATCGACTTCTGCATGAATGACCCGGATCCATCTCCTCGCTCAGTGCATTTCACGATGTCGGAAGATGGACGGCTGGTAGGTCCTGAATCACAATTTTCCTCTGGATTCGCGAAGAGCATCGGGAGAAGTTATGGTGGCCGCGTACGAAACTGATCATGCCTGTTCGCTCAGATTTTCTTATGTTCGACCTGAGTAGGTATGCATTTGGACCAGATTGGCACCACTGTTACCAACTTAGAAAGATATCTCGAAGAATGACATCTGCTTCTGGGCGTCCTTGTTTCGTACTGTTATCTCGTTTTTCTCCAGCTGTTTTGGCTTTCATCATATTAAGTTTTGATTTTGTGACTTTATTACTAGACTGCCGACGAGGCAATGACTCGATGTAAGGAACCACCTTACCGCAAGCCCACAAGACAGGTGTCATCCGGATAAGACGTACGCCCAAAACACGATGGGAATTCTACGATAAGGGCGCTCAAGGTATACCTACCTGACCCTTCCCAGGCTCTTGCCACCAGAGCATCCTTCCAACATCGGAAGGAGTGAGTAGGCCTGCAGAGTCAAGATAGAAGAGGTGCAATCACGAAATCTACAACACAGTTCGTCGCAGGCACTAGCTCGGACGTTTCTTGTGCACCATGAGCCTCTTCATCCTGAATTGAGCGAGGGCCTGGTTTTCCATGATCTCCCAGTTCGCAGATGGGGCAGTCGAGCCCCCCAAAAGATCGCGAATAAGGTTTTTCAACGATGTTCGAATCCCCACAATGATGTCTGAAAGGTAGTTAAGATGGTACATGCTTCAAATGATTTTTTAAAAAAGGACGTATTCTTGACGCAAGGTGGAGAAATCGTCATGCTGGAAGGAGTGAGCCAAATGGTGGAGAAGCTATATTTGTGTACCTTGTCCTTGAATTTGGGGAGAGTATTTCTAAGGAGCCAAGGCTAGGGTCAGGCCAGGGCAATGGATGTCGATGAAGGCCCGGCATTGAATTCAGGTGCAGGGTAGCTCAACGCCGAGAATCTTTCATGAGTCACGTCATGCGCGGTCGGTATATCAGAGCGACCTGTCTGCAGGCTGACCACCAGCCCATGGCTTCAGTGATCATTAACATTTCCGAACTGTTTTCTTGATTGATGTTCCTTTACAAACGGTATGTTTGCAGAAATGATGCCGACCATTCGAGAATTTCCAAAATAGGCAGCTGCAGTTACACTCACTTCGACGGTCACAGCGCCGGTGGTCTCACTGCGGTGTCTCGCCATTTCTTTCTTGCTCACCATCCGCCATTCGTCCTGGCCAGCTCATGTCTTCACCCGACATCTCTGAGGGGACATGGACGCATCGTAGGGTATATATCCTCCTAGGAGTTCTTGTGTTCGCTTTCACGCAGGCCGGTCTGTACGCTGGCCGCTACACAGCGGAGGATAACTTCCCCGAGAATGCTGCCCTCACCTCTCCCTCCAATTCTGTCTCCATACCCAACTCGAGAGTTATGGGCCACGTTCCCCAGCATCCTATTTCAAAATTGATGGAGGAAGCGGAGACCAAGTTCCGTAAGCTTCTCGCGAAGCAGAGTCAGACCATAGAGGCTGCTGTCGCCGAATACAAGAAGAGGTATCATCGTGACCCACCGAAGGGCTTTGACGCCTGGTGGAAATTCGCCCAAGAGAATAATGTGAGAATGGTAGATGAGTATGACGGGTTAATGGATGATTTGGAGCCGTTTTGGGAGATGACTGGTGCAGAATTCAGACGGAAAGCTGTTCAGGTGAGTTATTCCCGCGGACTTGAATATATAGGATGTACAACGGTCAAATCCATGATTTGAGCATGGTCTTGTCTCACACCCACAACCTTATTCGCGCGATATTAGGCTGGGCAACTACCCTCTGTCGATTTAGTGAGGATTCGAGATGGAGAGGCCGAGGCGATCAATACTAAGCCTACCTTCGATGACGACGACATCAGCATGCGCGCGAAAAGTTTTCTCCTCATGATTTCCAAATTTCAACATACGGTTCGTGGCTTGTGGACTCACGTACAGCTCCTTTTGAAGTCAAACCCTTTGTCACATGTAGCTGCCAGACATGGACTTCGCTGTCAATGCCAGGGCTGAAGGGCGTGTGCTTGTACCGTGGGAGAATCGCGAGTATCCCAACATCACGCAGGATAGTGCAGGTATGTCACGTCCCTTGGAGTCGTTTGGATTCTGAACGACCTGACCTGAGCACAGGAGCTATCAGCACGATCGGTGGAGGCCTCCATGTTGCAGACTGGCAAGGGCGCGGAAACGCATGGGAAGCCTACAGGCACATTTGCCCTCCAAATTCCCCAGCTCGCCGTCTCATGAGTTCAAAAAGAATTGTCGCCAACGACTCGACACCATATTTTGAGCATGCCACTTACGTGCTCGGCAACGACTTCAAATTTGCTCGGGATGTTGATGGTCGATATTCATTTTGCAACAATCCATGGGCACACTATTACCAAGGCCACTTTTTCTCTGATTGGCGCACAGTACCTGTCCCCTTCCCAATCTTGTCGCCTGCGAAGAATTCGGGGTATGGTGATATCAAAATCCCAAGCCATTACTATTATGGGACAACAAGACGCTATACGTATGCGTATGACGAAGTCAATCATTTCTTGAAAGAGGTAGACAGTATGGAGATACCATGGGAGAAGAAGACGGATAAGGTTTTCTGGAGAGGGGCGACGACGGGGGGTGGCAGCTCACCGCCAGGGTACTCTCCCCAGTATCAACGTCACAGGTACGATCCGAGAGATTAATGAACAGCTGGACAAGTGGCTCATGTTGTTCTATTAGATTTGTTCGACTCGTCAGTGACAACTCGACCAAAAATCGAACGATCGTCTTCGCTGACCCACCAAGCTCGTCGAATTATGTTATCACTAGAGTGCCGACCAACGCGCTCAACGAGGAAATTATGGACGTTGCCTTCGTCAGTAGCGTAGACCATCTATCCTATCCCGGCGGTCTTCAACAACAAATGTTGGACTACCGCTTCGCCGATGCTGTCCAGCTGCGAGAATGCTGGGCACACAAGTACATTCTCGATCTTGACGGGATGAGCTATTCTGGCAAGTTCTTCGCTTACTTGGCTTCGGATAGCGCAGTGATCAAATCGACTGTGTACCGCGAGTTCTTCTCTGATTGGATACAGCCTTGGTATGTTCAGAACTTTTTAAATCCTTGATTTTGGTTGTAAATGCTTTTTCTTTCGTCACACAGGCTGCATTATATTCCGTTATCGTCCTCATACAAGGAGATTTATAACATCCATACTTACTTTTCTGGTGCCACCAATTCAACACTTGATGCGGCGAATTCCACATCGTTGAACCTTTCCATGGCTCGTCGGCGACCCCTTGATGGAGATAGGCGACTACGTCGGATAGCTCGAGCTGGGAAACAGTGGAGAAAAACTATCGGCCGACAGGTGGATATGGAGGGTAAGATATGGGAATTGCATCTCCTCTGTTCGTCTGGTTGCTGACTTGACCGTGCAATAGCCTATGTCTACCGACTATGCCTCGAATACGCGAGATTATCGGCGGACGATCGCGATTCAATGAACTTCACTCTTTGATTGTTCGGATGGACTGTTGTAGAAATTGCGTATCTAGGTTGGATTCACCGGCTCTGTTAGCCACTATTTACTCTGCTTTTTATAATTATCACCGGTGTAACGTGCTTGGTATTAGCTGATCAGTCTGTCTTTACAGTATTGCAAGCACTCAAACTCCAACTTGAACGCTTCTGCAACGCACTTCGCTGACGAGTATGTGAATGATCTTTCCCAGATTTCCAGCTGCACAATAGAAGTGCCTTGAAGTTTAAATTTTCTTGGTTCACGCCAGGTAAGGTACTTACATAACGGTGTTATAACTTCTTGAGGGCTCTGATTTAGAAATTGACCAGCTCTAAAGCTGAAGCACAAGCTTCAAGCTCAGGCTCAAAGGTACGGCTTGCTGTATGTACTGACACAAAAAGCCGTCCGTGTAGTATACACCGAAAGAAAGCGACTGCGAACAAACATTCGTATTTCGGCTGAATTTTGCAGTTGCACACGAAATACAAACAGTACTAGAATCGCACGATGTGGAAATGTGAACACGTCAGGTCGCCTGGACCGATGCCTTCTAGAGGACTTCATCAGCCCTACCATAAATCCAGGACAAATTCTACTAGATGCACCTCGCTTAGAAGGGCATCTTGAATGGGAGCTGGTCAATCTTAACGAGGTAGTCGATCATCATGCCCGCCCAGGTGATCCACCCCATGTG
The DNA here is from genome assembly GCA_004802705.1 of Bondarzewia mesenterica. Lineage (NCBI taxonomy): Eukaryota > Fungi > Basidiomycota > Agaricomycetes > Russulales > Bondarzewiaceae > Bondarzewia > Bondarzewia mesenterica. Next base: position 60,408 of record SGPL01000042.1, on the reverse strand, counting down.
ACCGTTGCGGATGAAGTTGACTGTGACGGAAGATAATCAATGTCTGATCCCCTTCGTACTAGTAAAGAGTTACACTCACGACCGCAGCTGTCGGGGGAGTCCAGGTCGACAGTGGCGTATTGCCAGAAAATATGGAGGGCGGTACCGCCAACGGAGATCCAGAAGTAGTAAGGGGTCTGGTTGTTGAGGATGCCAGCGTAGTAAAGCGTGCCGATGAACATCATGGAAAGCACGAAGCAGAAGGGGCGAACGTAATCGCCGAGCATGACGGCTGTCGACTTGACGCCAACCTTGACATCGTCACGGCGGTCCTGGCAAGCATAAATGGTATCTGTTTGAGAATTCAACTTCAGCATAATATTTCTTTGGCAGGTGATGACAAAGAGATTTACCATAATGCATAGTCCATCCCCAAGTGCCGACCATCAGGACACCGAGTAGCTTGTAATCGAGGCTGCCCGTGACTGCAGCCCAGGCCACGACGAGACCGAAATTCATGCAAATACCGAGCCACGCTTGAGGCCAGTACGTGATACGCTTCATAAGGGGATACACGAGGAAGCTTAGAAAATGATGAGCATCCGCAAAAAATCGGTAGATGTCATGAGATCCTTACAGAGGAAGAAGTTGAAGAACAGCAGCGTAGAGAGCAACGTCGTTGTAAGAGACATAGACTATGATGCCAACGATGTACTGAATGATCAAATACACGACTGCGGCAAAAACAGAAACACGACCACTAGCCAAGGGGCGGCCCTTGGTTCTTTCTATCGTGAGTGAAGTCAGCAGCAAAAAGACATAAAAAAGGCGTAGAGGTACTAACCGACGCCGGCATCAAATTCGCGATCGAAGATATCGTTGATTGTGCACGCAGAGCCACGAACGATGAAAGCTGCGAAGAGAGATTTCGCAAGCTCGATCCAATACCGGTCGAGAGGAAGTTCCGTATGATACGCCGCCAGCGTAAGACCCCATGCTAAGTAACCAACGTTGTCAGTGCCATGTTTAACTACATGGGGAAAGAACACAATGAAACCACGAACCAAATGGCCAGAACATCAGAATTGTTCCAGTAGGCTATATACACACGAAAATTCTGATGAGAAATTGAGACAAGCCGACAAGTAGTAGACCCGCCTTATGGAAACGGATAAGCTCAAGGTATGGCCTGACACCTGGGGAGACGAGGCCAAGGGGGAAGGGAAGCTTCTCAGCCTTGGGGGCATCTTTCTTGACGAGTGGTGTGGTGGCAGAAGGGGGAGCCATGGCGACAATAGGGACACGTCAAAAAAGAAATGGGAAAGGAGGCAAACCGTGCAGGGAGAAGGACTGCAAAGTGCGGTTGGACTATCAGTCGCCCTGCGCCCATATCTTCTGCTTATATGTAGACAGTGCAATCGCTGATGCACTGTGCTCGTAAAATCAAATCTCCCGATCTTCCGAAGCAGCCATCTAACGTGATGGTGATAGACCCTGTTTTGCCACCCGCTCGAATCACATCGAATCACGTCGGACCAGTGATAACCACAGAAGTAATGTTTCCTGCTCGTTTTGACATTCCCCTACGGTAAGTAAGGAGCTGAACCAACTTCGGAAGAATGTTTTCCAAAGACTCTTACGCTGGCATGCTCGTGGCCACGTCAGTCGTCAGCAGGAGTCTCAGGGGGACTTACATAAGTTCGTCGATGCAGCGACTATCAAGAGAGGTCATAAGTAATGGTGACAGCCTGCCGTTGGCATCACAGCGTAAGGCGTTTGGATCAAGTCTATAGAGGGCGACCTGGCACCTATGTACACTTGGATATCGAGCCGAAAGGCGTCAATTCTTGATAAAGTCGACGTAAACAAGAAGTCGGGGAAAACCGAATACTTACATAGAAAGCCCTGGTTCTTCCAGCCGCCGACTGCTTCGTGCATGCCATCATCATGAAGATGCGCCAGGACTGCGCCCAACGCGTGGGCGGCTCGCAACGTCCTTGTCACAGCCCCATGACAAACGAACTGCCACAGCTTCGCCCTTAGACATTGAGACAACCGCCGCTTCGAGATGCGCGCCAACTGGAGACTCCACCGGGATAGATCTTCACCTATCTTGACGGGGCTGATATATGCCTACCTGTTCAAACGTTCAAGGCAAGTGCAAGAAAGCGCCAGTCGATGTTCAATGTTCAGCGCCAATGTCTGGATGTCACAGTGACATGCCAATAACTGGTTAGCTAATCAGGGGTATTCGGAAGTAGTTCATCAGAAATTCGCAGTTGACCTATTGATCACATCTTCCAGCATCTTCACTCACATTTCGAATCCGTGTTATCAATAACTCGAATAACTCGAGAAGCGCCGCCTGCGGCAGCAGAGCTCCTTGTTTGCCATTCCCGTTCTCGTGTATTATCACGTGAACGGGTGTTGAAAATTTGATGGTTCCTGCAACTTTTGTGCTGCCTTTATGAGTACGGAGAGCACCTTGCACTTGCAAGCAAGGCAATACTCGCAGATACAGGCAGATACGCCTAGATACGTCTCACCAGCCTACTGCGGGCTTGGAGCGGCTCCGAAATTTTCGGAGTTGCGGCCTCATTGAAGGCCCATAAGTATAGATCTACCGCTGCGCTCTTGATCACCCGGCTTGGGCCCGCTTCAATCGATGACGATGAGCTGGTGTACAGAGGTGTAGAGTACAGAGACTTATCTCGTCTTGAGAAGATGGGAACTATGTTAAGACAAGTACGTATGCAAGGTCGCAAGGATGAATGCAATGCACATGAGTGCACATGCGTGATCGCGGATTGTGAATCCCAGTATTTGATCTGCAAGCCAGCGTAGATGGTACAACAGATCGAATGTGTCATGATGTATTTTATTGAATTGTCATTCCTCATTCGTCGCATCAATCAAATGTCTCCCACTATGTAATAGGAGTGTGTACGGACCTGGAGAGTTCTGCCTCGAGGACTTAGAACGTTTTTACGCTACTGAATGCCAATGAATACCAAAGTACTGAATTCTAGAATCCCAGTCAAATGTCTCACGAACTTCCACAACGCATTTAACTTGGACACGATCACATGATTGAATGATGCAGTCACTCTTTACCATCTCTTTACATTGCTGAAAAATGCTTCCGACAGGAGCTCTCAATCTCTCTTAATCTACTCGATCGGATTATTGCTACCGCCTTATTGTCTTTCGATTCCCCAATTTCTCCCGTCTCATGAATGCATGACTGCTTGGATAACTGCAACGAAACTAAAATCCATCTTTGATATCTTTCACTCGCATTTGCTTTTCTGCACATGTGGATAGAACTTATGTGTCGCTTAAGCGCAGACAAGTAAGTTATGGGAGTCTATTATATTTGAAGTACATATGTCATGTCTTCGTCAAGGCAGATTGCTCTGGCTCATGTCGCGACACAGTCGGAAAGCCCGTCACGACGCGATCACAATATTGATTCCCCCGACTGTAATGCTCATGTCGTAATGTCGCCGGACTGACTACAACTGCACAGCGTCTACGGTCTGATGGGCGCCTGATATAAGAAATCGAGGAAACAGTGATGATAGTTCCTCTTGCCTCGCCGCTCACAGCTCCCATTATCCTACATCTGATTTGCTATGGTCGTACTACCAAAGACTCAGGTGTTGAATAGCGCCACATTTCGTGCTCCTCCTTTACACGACCGATCTTTAACACTTCCAGACTTGTACGATTGGCAGTATGAACACAGCCCAGACCACCCTCTCTTTTTGTTCGAGGATCAGCCGAGACAGTTGAAGACGATAGATTGGAGACCTGCTGTGCGTGCCATGCATCGTGCAGCACACTTTGTTGCCTCCAAGGTACCGTCCGAGGTCGCACGGGCTGCGATAGATGGTCGTCCTATTGTTGTCGGCACGTTAGCAACTACAGGTGCGTACGTCCCCCTTCTTCGACCAAACATGATACGAGCATGAGGCACGATTGAACGCGCAGATACAATAACATATGTAACGACCGAAATTGGAATAATTCGCGCCGGATTCGCGGTCTTTCCTATCTCCCCACGTAACTCTCCCGAAGCCGTCGCTCACTTGTTAAGGAAGACGGGGACCAAGCTGCTGCTTGTCAGTGGAGAACCGGTCCTCCAAAGCTTGGCTGCAGCTGTGCAGGAAATTCTCAACCAAGACGAGGAGAGGTTGGATGTCATTGTATCTGGTATGCCTCTCTTCGAAGATATCTACCCCGATGAGATCTTCAACGGCAACTTCGAACTGTACCCAACTGTGCGCTACGACCTAAATGCACCTGCCCTCATCATACACTCTTCTGGTAAGTAATCTACTCCCTATTGCTAATCCCGATTGCTCACGATCAGACGATTAATGATATCTCTTCCAGGCTCTACATCTTTCCCAAAGCCGATTCCCTGGTTTCACAAAAACCTTGTCACGCTTTGCTACATCCCATGTAGGCCGCTTCATTTACGAGGCGCTCCTGCGGTCACGGAGTTTTAATATGGTTCATATGTTTACAGGGTATGGGGAAATGGATTTGTGCGGTCTAGTGATGTCTTGTCACGCGATGCCAGTCTTCCATGGCATGGGTTTACTGCAGCTCGCTCTCGTAGTATGTTCAGCAACGATTTTCTCACCAAATTTCAGTATATGCAGACTGATGCGATGTTTGTTGATTAACTATAGGTTTCGTCCGGCGTATCGATGTCAGTATTCAAGCCAGCATTCCCTGCCATCATACCGAACCCCCAGAATGTATTGGAAGGTATGATAGTCTCGGATTGTAATCTGGGCGCTGCAGCGCCCACTTTTTTTGGAGGTAGGCTTTAAAGTAAAACCACTGGCTGTACGATATCAATGTGTTATCTGCCCAGGTATGGTCGAAGAGTCCAGAAGCAGTAAACTACCTCAAGAAGATGAAGGCGCTTGTGCGTGTCTTTCTCTATATTTATATGTTCTCCGGACAACGCTTGGTTCTACCATGCTTTTTTTTAGATGTGGGGAGGTGGTCCACTGCCCAAAGCGGTTGGAGATCATCTGACTGCAGAAGGGGTTATCATCCATAGCCAATACGGATGGTGAGCATTGAGAATTTCAGGATCTTCTCATGACTGAAACTTGTTTAGCACCGAATGTGGTGTTATGAACACTGTCCTACCAGGTATTGTTTTTCAAGATCTGTTTTTTTAACAGTATCATCAGAACCTCTTCCATCAGCCCAAAGTCGTGGAGAAGATTGGGAGTATCTCTCATTTTCAGCACATACCCGTCCTATTTTCGTTCCTCAGGACGATGGCACGTTCGAGTTAGTCATGACGGTAATTACATTACATCTGCTGAAAGTGATTGCATCTGAATGCTTGCGTTCGACAGGATCATCCTGCGCATCACCCTGTGGTCCTGAATACGACAGTGGACGGATGTGATGCCTATGCTACTTCCGATCTAGTGACACCTCACCCCACAAAACCAGGCCTTTGGAAAGTCTTTGGCAGGTCAGACGATCAAATTATGTTGTCAACAGGGGAAAAGGTTTGTGAACCTCATTCATCTGAGTACGTGAATGGCAAACTGATCTGGGCCATCCAAATAACAGACTAATCCTGGTCCTCTCGGTAAGTTTCAAAATGCGAAGTTCCAGCACCCTGTCCCTTCTCACACTTTTTCCGATTTTGTAGAGGGCATACTCAATCAGGATCCACACATAGTATCCAGTGTCATGTTCGGCAGAGGCAAATTTCAGAATGGTGTGCTCATAGATCCTAAGCCTCAATTCGCATTCGATCCTTCCGACAAGGGGAAATTGGAGGAGTTCCGTAACGTAATCTGGTAACCAAATGACATTTATTTGGTGTTTAGAACCTCTGACCTTAGCGTACTTGACAGGCCCACCGTTGAGAGAATGAACGAGTATGCTCCTCAGCATTCTCGTCTGTTCAAAGAGGTGCATCACTTTATTCCCTGGAACTGTCCTAAGTTTCAGTAGCTGATAGCCACATCGACAGATGATCATGGTCGCCTTGCCCTCCAAGCCCTTCGTCTACACAGCGAAACTGACTGCAAGGCGTCAAGCTATTCTCAAGGAATACGAGGCTGAGATCGACGTCTTGTATGATACAATCGAAGAAAGCTCTCAGTCCGACATCGCCGGACCGGCCGAGTGGTCACCCGCAGAGACATTGGCTTTTGTGCAGCAGGTCGTTGCAAAGGTTCTGAAGCAGCCCCCGTCGGAAGGCGCGGATTTGTTCCAGCACGGCTGCGACAGTCTGCAAGCGACATGGATTCGTAACTCTGTCCTCCGTGCTCTGCGCGACACTGCACCAGAAGTAGCCAAGCGTCTTCCGACGACATTCGTTTACCACTGCCCAACCGTGAACCAGATGGTCAATTATCTGTGTCGCGCCGTAGCAAACCCGCAATTGAACCAAAAGGTCGATTTGTCCACGCGGGGCATCGAACTGCAAGCCATCGTCAACAAATATTCATCTGACTTCCCTACGCGTGGTCCTGTGACTAGCTTATCACGCTCCGACTCCAAAGGGGAGGTTTGCTTCGTGACTGGGACCACCGGCGGTCTGGGTTCCAACGTCCTTTCGCAATTACTTTTGTCCAAGGATGTTTACAAGGTTTATGTTTTCAATCGACCATCATCTGCGAGCTCGCTCCAGAGGCATGAGGAGGCGTTCTCCAAACGTGGTTTGGATAAGGTGTTGCTTAGTTCTCCAAAGTTAACATTCGTGGAAGGCGAATTGAGTGAAGCTCAATTCGGTATTGACCAGGTCTTATATGACGAGGTAAGGGAATTATGTTTCTTCAATTGTTCGTTGGAAGGCTGAATCAACTTTCGGCGCAGATTCAAAAATCTGTTACACATATCATCCACATTGGTAAGTTTCGAGTCGTAGAGCTTTCTGCTAAATCGCTGACCGATATCAATGATAACAGCATGGAGAATCAATTTAAACTTATCTCTGCTTTCCTTCGAGAGCAATATCGTCGGTGTCCGCAAGCTCGTTGATCTCGCATTATCTTCTCCTAGTGCTGAGCCTCCCCGCGTAATATTTGTCTCGTCCATTTCCGTCTTTATCAGTACGTATATCGCCCGACTTGTCAGACTCATCATTGACATTTGACAATGTTGGCACGTTCCACAGACTTCGACAACAAAGGTTATGTCAAGGAAGAAGTACTGGATGATTCGAAAATTGCAGTCGGCACGGGCTACTCCGAGTCCAAGTGGGTTGCAGAACGCATTCTGGACGCTGCAGCCGAGAAAACGCCTCTGCGTCCGGTAGTCGTCCGCCTCGGGCAGGTCAGTGGGGACGTCAACGGCAGCTGGAACGAGTCAGAGTGGTTCCCATCAGTCGTCAAGTCCGCTCTTTCTGTAAAATGCCTACCAGACTTGGACGGCGTAAGTGCTATTACAACCGCACATCTTCTCTCACAACGCTGAGCTCTTGTGCTTTGATAAAGCTCGTCTCGTGGATAACATCTCCTCACGCGGCCGCGGCGCTGATTGAAATGGCAAAATCTCCTTACCGAACTCTTCACCTCGCACATCCACGGGCCGTAACTTTCACATCCCTCATTAAGCCCATTGCGGCAGAGCTGGGCGTTCCGCTGGTGCCATATACAGAATGGCTAGACGCGCTCGAGAAGGATATGGACGATACCTCCATCTCGCAGGTGGAACACCTCCAACGGAATCCCGCATTACGGCTCCTCGACTTCTTCCGGCATGCCCGCATTGGACCCGAATGGGAGCCGGTCGCGGTGGCCAGGCTGGGGACGGATAAGGCGGTTGAAGTGTCAAAGACGTTGAGAGAAGATGCGCCTACATTGGGAGTGGAGAATGTGAAACGTTGGCTGCAGGGTTGGAGGAAGAGCGGTTTTCTGTCATAGGAGACGCTCCCAATGAGTGTCTCATGACCCTAGCGGAGAACTTGAATAGATATTCTGTGAGGCCATCTGCCGTCAATTACATTTTACGGCTTTACAGTTGTTTGCAGCCCCTGGATGGTCTTGGACGGTTTTTGCTTTAGATGACGTAGACATCAAACTCACAATTCAATGAATTACCAACTGTGGGCTTCGAACGCCTCGAACGATATGCACGTCCAACAAAAGATTGAAACAATTAATCGTAATCCAAGATTGATATCACCTCCAAGGATTGGAGAAGTGGGAGGGGTAACACTGGGTGTGTTGCGTGCTTGTTGTAGGATGTTACGATTCCACCCATTTGATGCGTCTGAGATAGAGCCAGAATAAATTGCTCGATGTATAGAGAACCGTAACGGATGCTGGCCATGAACGAGAAGGCAGCTGTCCGCTCAGCAGGAGGGGGAAAAATTGTGCGCCCATGGACTGGAATTTGAATAGTTCGATTCGTCTTCAATCACACTATACATGACAGATCGATGTGGACGGCGAGCCTTATGCGCAAGTGGATTGAACGTCAGTATAGGTCAGTATGTCACCGTCCTCGTCGAGTCATCAAACGGTAGCTTACCTCTAAAAATAATCACTTTTCCTTGATCGTTTGTCTCAGGAACTGGGATACCACCGCATTCCGAAACATTAAGTCACTCACCGTATGGGGACGCGCCGCGTACTGGCTCGAGTGCGTGAATTCGTAGATTCGGACTGAACTCAGTGGGTTTGGTCGCGGAGTTTAGATTATCTTTGTGGTGTCCTTTTCGAGTGTCACAGCCTGTGACCGCGACTTTCAAGTGTTGCTTTCGATAGCCTTCAGCTCAATCAAATGTAAACTACAAGGTTATCCGATGTTCCATGAATATTGCTATCCCCAGATTGTGCAGTGCTGTTGAGATTAGAGACCGCCTCCCTCGTAATTCCTGCTGGATAAGTCGGCGATCGTTACTTTATTTTCACCCCACGTGCCTAATTCAGTAGCTTATCGGCCTCGTCTTGCGAAGCCCGAGGGCGGCTCTCCGCAATCGTTTTACTTCTCCTTGGACGGACGACGAAGGTGAGCCTACTAGATACTCTTATTATAATCTATTCGGACTGATTCCGAACCGTAGTACATTTCTCCCGCTCGTTCACTCAGTAGGTATAGCCTGATATAGTTGTTTTCGTTCTCATTGGACGGACGACTGAGTATTTTCTCCCCGCTCGTCCCCTCACTAGAACTCGCTCCACAACAAGTGCACTCGCAGGATTCGCAAAAACGACTACGTCCGAGTCTTTACCGCACGATACATCAACCAGGAAACAAATTTTCCCGTTGCTAGCCTGGCATGGATATCGAACAGTTGAGCTTCATTCTCATTTCCTATGTCACTTCGAACTTCATGACATCGCGTGCTTAGATTCCGCAAGGCAGGCTATCAAGCCATCGATCGCATATGTGACTACTATTATTCCCTCCGCGAAAAGCCTGTTGTATCACAGGTTGAGCCAGGTTACCTGCGTAAAGCTCTCCCCGGTACGTCCATCCAACTCGAAGTAAGCCACACGAGCATCTTATAGACCGGTCGAAATTGGAAGAGGTGGCGCCGACAAAGGGGGAAGTATGGCAGGATATTGCGGATGATTATCAGAGACTCATTGTGCCAGGTGCGTCTCCACATCTGAATAATATTTTTTGGATGGTAAATGCAATCGACATCGTGTACTCGCGCAGGTCTGACGCACTGGCAGCACCCGTCCTTTTTCGCCTACTTTCCAACGGCATGCACCTTCGAGGGGATGCTTGGTGACCTCTATGCTAGCAGTGCGGCTAATCCAGGTTTCAACGTAAGTTCGGAATTCATACTCCTGATTTTTCAAACACAGACTTTTCAGAAAAGTAATCTTTTTTGCCATTTTAGTGGTTCGCAAGTCCTGCTTGCACTGAACTCGAGTCTGTTGTCATGGACTGGGCAGCCAGGATGTTTGGCCTGGACGAGGCATTCCAGAACATACACGAAGTAGGGGGCGGCGTAATTCAGGTTTCTCCATTTCCTATATGCTATCGTTTTCTTCAAGACTTATCTCAAACGGCCGAGAACTCTTCATTATTAACAGACGACAGCATCCGACTCGGCCCTCACCGCCATCGTTGCCGCCCGTGAACATTACCATGCTCTTCATCCCGACGTTAATCTTGAATCCCTCGTCATCTACGTCACGACCCATACGCACTCCTTTGGCAAGAAAGCCGGGAGAGTACTCGGTCTGCGTGTACGTGCAATCAACGTTGACAGCGAGGCTCGAAATGGCTGGGGCTTAGATGGTAAGGGCCTCAAGGAATGCGTTGAGGAGGACAGGAAAGCCGGACTGCATCCCTTCGTTGTTAGTAAGTCTTATGTTAATGGAGATTTTGGGCAGAGCAGAGGGTGAGCGATATATCTGTGTGCTGTGTGTAGTCGCGACCATCGGGACAACAAACTCGGGCGCAATTGACAGAATTGCTGACATCGGTGCCGTGGGTAAGTCATGCGCAGCGACTCATATCTATACGCTATTTTCTGATTATGACCTACGATCAATCAGTGGAAAAGGATTATCCCTCTATGTGGTTACATGTTGATGCTGCTTGGGCCGGCGTGACGCTGTCTTGTCCAGAGTTGCGCGAGCGAGCACAGCTGTCTGGAATCAACAGATACGCTACTAGCTTATGCATCAATTTTCACAAGGTCAGTACTAGCGTTATTCTATGAATAAGTAGGTACTGATCTGCTCTCTACATATATCTGATCCTCGCAAACAAATGCCAATGAATTTTGTTCACCTGCAGTGGGGATTGACTAACTTTGACACTTCCGCGTTGTGGGTACGCGATCGAAAGCGGCTGACGGATGCTCTCGACGTGACACCTGAGTACCTGCGGACGAAGCATGGGGATGCAGGTGCGACACGCTTAATCGTGTCATATGTGTTACATCACTCATGGGCGCTTCCCCCAGGTACTGTGATCGACTACAGAAACTGGCATCTATCCCTCGGTCGACGCTTCCGGTCTCTCAAGCTCTGGTTCGTCCTACGGAGTTATGGAATTGAAGGGTTCCAGGCATATATCCGCAAAGTAAGCCCAATTTCCGAGCAGTTAGGGGTTTGGCAACCGCGACTAAACGAGCATTGGACAGTGCATTTCAATGAATAATCTCTTCGCAGAGCTTGTCCGCTCCTCATCCATCTTTGAGCTCGTCACTCCGCCATCGTTCGCGCTGACTGTTTTTCGCCTCGTCCCTCCAAACGCTTCTGTATCTTCAACGCTAGACGACCTAAATATGCTCAACCGCCGCTTCCACGCCGGCCTCCAGGAGCATCACGAGCTATTGCTAACGCAGACGGAACTCGCCGGCATCTTCTGCCTCCGTTTCGCTGTCGGTGCTGCACGGACAGACGAGAGAGACATCCGAGCAGCGTGGGACGTGATTAAATCGGTGGGCGAAGAAGTCCTGCGCCAGGGTTGATAAATTGTGCTGCCAATTATTTCCACTCGATTAAACCTACCTATAATTAGGTCTTGAAGATGAATCCAATAAACTTTGTGGGCATATAGAAAATTGATTAGCATTGCTTGAAGACGCGATTTGTTGCAACCTCAACATCCTGAGATGTGAGAAATTCTGGCGGAGTTTGAATGAGAGCATTTTGTTACGCACTTGTGACAATAACATACCAATAGCATCGACTGACCCTACACTGAACAGAAGATCGCGTCAATATTGCTTTACTTGATCCAGGTCCTACAAGTAGATCAAAATGGTGTGTGCTTCCCGATTTTTACGCCTCCGTATGCTCATTGTATACCTTCGCACAGGCTCGTAATGAGGAAAAGGCGCAGTCCATGCTATATCGCTTCCGCGAGGCTCAAGCGGCAGAGCTTGGTTTGGGGACACGCAGCGACCGGCGCCCACGCATGGCGAGTGCTTGCAAGAGCTTGCGAGACTGCGAACGATGGCGTGGCGAGATTTTGCGTGAAATCAGTCGGAAGGTGTCCAAAATTCAAGATGGTGAGTCAGCCAATGACTGCCTTCAGCTTGATGTAAACGACGTGTTGGATAGCTGGATTGACCGACTACGAGGTTCGCGACCTCAATGACGAAATCAACAAGCTGATGCGGGAGAAGAGACACTGGGAGAATCAGATTGTTGCGCTTGGAGGTGCGAACTACAGGAGGAATGTGGCCATGTTAGATGATGACGGGCGAGAGGTACCTGGGACGAAGGGTTACAAGTGTGTTTCTGACTTGTTCTCCTATGTATTTTGTGACTGATCTGCGTGCATATGATAGATACTTCGGACGCGCAAAAGAGCTTCCAGGTGTTCGGGAACTTTTCGAAAGTCGCAAGAAGGAAGAAGACGAGCTGACTGTGACACAAAGTTTCTACAAACCGTTTACAAATCAAGGTCCCGCATATTTCGGTGATTTGGATGAGGTCGATGGGACATTGATGCAGTATGAACTGGAGGCAGAACAAGAAGGTGCGCCTGTCTTATGGTACGGCCCGATCCATATACTTACACACCTCTGATCGACAGAGTGGGATGAGGCATATGCAAATTTGCGAGAGACTCTTGGACTCTCATCGGACGAACCAATACCGAAAATGCCTCGACCAAACCCCTTGCCGATAACCCAAAGCCCCGCATCGTCCAACCATCCGCCATCTTCCGATACCAAACGAAAAGCACCATCTGATGCCGAAAACGACGCCGGAGAGCAACCTGATGACACCGGCATTGATGGTGCGAAGAGACCGAAAACCGACGTTGTCGTGCCAGTCTCAGAAAATGGTACGGCCGACCCGTCAGAAGTCATAGCGGCGCATGCGAGGGCGGCAGCGGCATACATACCTTTCTTGAGTCCAGAGAATTTGATGCCTCCGAAGATGCCTAGTAAGGATGAGCTAGAGGGTGTGCTATTGGACTTGAGGAAGCGAGCGCTGGTAGAAGAATATTTTGGGAACTAGGAGGTCGTATTCGGCGGGAGAATTGTATTGTAAGATATTTTGGCCAGTGCTTTGTTGCGAAACCTCCGGCGAGTGGCAAGTTCAGCATCAATTGGGATGGTTTTGAGCAAGGAAAGGACCATGATGATGATTTACATATACAACCAGGGAACTATTGACGCAAGTGGATGGTCAAGAAATATATTTAACAATGCATCTTATATTGTAAAAAAATGGTACAGGATGATCTGACGAGATAAAATGCGGCGCCCAGAGGATGAAGAGTACAATCTGATATATATGCAAGTAGTAGTACACACGGTAGGATTACAGTAGAGTACAGCAGAAAATCTTAATGAACCTGACCTTTGAAAAAGACCACGGTGCATATCCCAATCGGCCTAACTTGCACTTACCATCGCTCTGCGTTATGTCACGGAACGTAAACAACCAAAAGGATGTTTACAATCAATTTGTCCAATGCTCCGGAAGAAACCAAAGGAGCCCTTTCTTTTGAGATGGGACCGAACGTCTTCTCCGTGAGAATGGTGATATCTGCCTGGGAAAGTGGGACAGCGCCGCTCTCCTCCACCCTGCTGCGCAAATTCTCAATCATATCTTCCTCTTCATCAACCGGCTCTTCACCATAAGTACTGAACGCGCCCCGGACAGCAGGTTGGCGTCGAGCAGTGCCGCTGAGCGATGTTGCACGGCCGGCACTGTACGGACTGCCCTCAACAACTTCGGGCCCACATTCGACAGGGCGATCGACGGGCCAGATATATCCGCCAGCAGTCCAACGAAGTTCGGGGGAAAGTTTATAGAGCTTCATTGCATGGTACAGGATGGAGTCTCCACCCTTCAACTACAAAACAGTCAGACATTAGCGTCGCACCAGACGATTGAGCTGAAAGCATCAAATACTCACGTATGGCACGAGCGACTCTGCAAGAACGTCAGCGGGATTGACACGGTAGTCGCCAGTCAGATAGAATGCAATCATTTTCCCACGCGAAAGGTTGAATATTGGTGCCAGCTGATCCAAGAAGTAATCGCTCGGTAAGATGAGAGGGTCCGGCTGTAAGCCGGAAGGACCAAAACGTCTTCAAATGCAATGCATAGGAAATTGTCAGTCTGCATCCCTTCTGCACAGGCGCGACTTCCGCATCACAATCAGCCAGATAACCAACCCACTCCATCTGCCCGCTCTTTCCTCCACGACTTTGGTAGTGCTCCTCCTCGCCCTCAGGGCTGCGCACTATCAGCACGCCTCCGCGAAAACGGACGGGTAGCGTTACGATGACCGTGGCAACTCGTGCATCAATCGGACGGGGTTGAACCGGCATCTGCGCCCCCGCGGTGACGATCTCGAGCTTATCGCGGATGGCGGTCAGGTAATGTCCGCCCGGCAGGGCTGGGAAAAGGGTGTTGCGGACGGCCTCGAGGATGGGGTGGTTCGCGAGTTCAAGTGTAGTCGTCAAAGGCAGATTTGGGGGATAGAAAAGAGAGTCGCTGTCAATATAGTCGTCTTCCAGAGACTGATGAGGTTGGCAAGCAGCAATGAGGACGTCGAGCGCCGGCGGAGTGTCATAGTCTACGTCGATTGGAAAATCGAGCGAGTGTGTGATACCACTCTGTGGGATGCGGCGATGTGAATTTAACATGTCAGCAAAGACTCGATGTCTGCATGCTGGCTTGCCTTTGTGCGGAAAAAAAGCGCCAGAGTAGCAGGATCGGCAGGTATACGTCCATAGACCAAGAACGGACGTGCTTTGGCAGCGACGACGCGGGCGACACTCGCCTGCAGCATACTCTCGCTCGAATTTGAATAGTCGGACATTCCACGGCGCACGAGAGGCTTGGTAAATTTCCCTGGGCTGAACATCGGTACATGCTCGATCTCGAAATCCATGCTAGAAGATGTTTGGAAACCGTCGGCTCGACTAGGCAGTGCGGGNGANGGGACCATAGTAATCGATGATGCGATAGAAGATGGATGCATCATCGAAGGGATCATGGAGAGCAAAGATGTGTAAAGCAAAATGAAGAANGAACTAAGTGTGTAAGATGAGGTCAAGAGAGGAGTAAGAGGATCAAGACCACTTAGCGACAAGGGTTGGCACCCCAAAGCTCCTTGAAGTACTTGGACAAAGGCCACGCCGTATCAGCGAATGGATCTTCGGCCCGCGCCGCAGAGACGCTGCTATGACGCANGAAAGATGGGTTCCGGAACAGATGCAGATAAGGGAAGCATTAAGGAAAGCCACGCAGCAGCCTCATGCCCACCACCTAGAGAGGCACCGATGGCAGGAATAGCACAAGCACTTTCAANTGACCAACCTTTAGCANTCTATCGGAGTCTAATAGAGTCTATAAGACTTCGATATGACTACAGCANNGCACCAGTAGAATTGAAGTTNCACTGAGCAGGCCANCATTGGCTCAAACTTGCTGCTCCGGGATGGCTAGTTCGGTCGTGACGATACCGCAGGCAAGAAAACACACGNATACTCTGAGATTTCTGCAAGCTTCAAAGATTTCAGANCTGAGAGTCAATGAACAAGTTCAAACGTAATAGGGGTGTTTTCGTGTGAGTGACCATGTCATGTACCGACCAGCAGAGCGCTGCGTTATTGTCCACTGTACTGCTTCCGGAAGGAGTTCATGCTGTGAGACACATCAGNAAGCCCAAGGTGAACGAGTGGAAGGGTGATCACACTGTTGTTGAGANATCGTAGATGTCGACAACTCCGCAAGACTGAGAGCACGTTTTTACGCGCGCTNACGTGTCAGGGATAGTGGGCCGGCACTTATGAGCAGTNGATAACCAGGCTACGACTCACCGGCACCTCATATAACATGGTTCGACAGACCCGCGNAACGCAGAGTTCTGCGACCTTCATGCANATAAGTCCACAAAATTCGAGAGAGATATAACAACGACAGTGCAACTTTGCAGAAGAACGAAAGGTATNGCCAAACACGTTAGCGTAGATCTACAATCTCTAATGCCAGGTCCTTGATCTGCACATGTCCCTTGTCTGCATCCTAACGGGCATCAAAAGAGAAGTCTCGATGAATCCCAGAAAAGGATCTTCGTTATTTAGAGAAAAAAACTTACGGTGTATATTGGGCAATCCGGATGNGGGTGGAATGCCTCTTTAACGGTACAATTCAGGATTGTCTGTAAACCGGGAGGATCCGTCAAACGAAATATGCCAAAGCTGCACACGCCAACTCAGTTGATGCCCTAAGGCGACAGATACATCAAGTTAACACTTACTTAGGCGTCGACTTGGGCGCGCAAACGACGGCAAAAGATTCAGGGAGCATGCACTGGAACCCACTATGCGTGTGAAGATCCACGGAAGACATGAAGCCTGTGTCATATTTGTACCCTGTCTGTCAGCATATGTGGGACAACTANGAAAATGTTTAAGAACGAACATGACTGTGTCGGATGTGTATGGATCTGCAAAGGCGAAGGNTNAGAAAATGTGTACATCCGCAATANCNGTGCCAAAGCGACGCACCCAGCCCAAAGTGATTAATGATCTCTCCTCGGTGAACTGCATAACTAATTCCTCCTCGTCCATCGTGCAGGTATCGCTCGTCGAATGTTGCTTCGGTACCAACAAGGTCGTCACCATATAATATTTCCCCTTATCCTTCCCAAGCANTAGCCCACACGTTTTCCCTATTTCGCGAAGTGTTGATGGCGGCGATGGAGAGGAAACGGTGTAGACAGTCTCGTGGGAAAGAGATCGTTTTGAGGTCGCGGTTGACGGGNTCGGATGCGCTTTGTTCGATGCGCATTGATTCAGTTCGTTGGTGTTGGTTGTACCTGTGNGCGTGGGAATGAGAATNGGCGTGGGNTTCCTTCGGTGGAAGCGGTGGGGGGCGACTAGATGACGGTTGATTCGGCTGGTATGGATGTGGCGCAGAGGGGGCTCCATATATCGGCGTAGAGGGCATAACCGGCATTGATGGCCTCGGCAATGGATTGGAGTACAGGCTGGTAGATGAAGAGGAAGGCTCAGAAAGAAATAGTAGCCCCGAGGAATCTCGATGGGAGCCTTGCATCGCAGGTTGGTGGAACATTGATGCGAGGGAAGGGGTATATCCTTGTTTCATCTGGTGTTGAGACATCAGAGATGGGTATTGGATTGGTCCTAAAGATGGAGGTGGGGGCGAAGTGGTGGTCATTGGCGGTAGGATGGGCCTGTGCGTCAGACGTATCAGCTGACAAATGCCTTACCTCCCATGCATGTATAAAGGGTACGTACGTCCGAGAAGGTTTTGGAGCTGGATCTACCCTGTAGCCAATCAAAACATCTATCGTGAGTAGTCTAGCATTCGTGTGCATGACGGACAAAACGCACCTTGTCGGGCTCTCAAGAGGCATCTGCAGGAATCCACCAGTTGTCCTACTCTCCGTCTGTGGGAAAGACATAGCAGGCATGCTCGCATGCGTTGCGGTGGGCATCGCAAGTGAAATAGCAGGTTGCAGCATGGTATCCCCAAATACAGGACCCTGTCCTCGTACCGCACGAGCAGCAGCCTCTGACTCTTGCTGCCGCCTCGCGATCCCGTCTGTCTCCTGTCTCCTCCGTTCCTCCGCAATTCTCCTCACTTCCTCCGTTCTCCTTCTCGTTTCATCCTCCCTCATCCTATCCCCCTGTCTCCCTGCATCTTGCTCTCGAACCTCCCGCTCCCGTTCTAATCGTCTCTGCTCAGAACGAGCCCATTCCTCTTGATGACTAGGTCCCTGAGGCACTGAAACTGGTCCCGGGCCGTACCTTCCTCGATCTTCTTCATGCCTCCGTTCCGATCCCCGCCTCACTGCGTCCTCTTTCGCTCGCCTCGCAACCTCATCGTCTTGTGCACTCTGCTGGTATGGAGATGGCGTCCTTGTTCTTCGTCCCTGCCCTGGCGCCGAAGTCGGTGCCGTGGATCCACGACTCCGATAGCTAGATGGGGTCGACGCGGATGGCGATGCGGTCGTAGCTGATCCAGGTGACACACTTGGGTAATTGCCACGAGGTACGAGTCCTTCCGTGATCGACAACGTACTCGGCGTCGGTGCATGGTACGGTGACGGCTGAGTCAAGGCCGAGGACTGTTGCGTAGCCGACCAGTTTTCTTGCTGCTCGAGCAGAGCCCTCTTGATATCGGCAAGATCGTCTAGTATTTTCTGACCATGCTAGAGGCAAATAAACCCGATGTCAGGAGCGAAATTACTCAATATGGGAATGACGTGCAGGCAAGAAGATGGAAGACCTGAGATGTTTAGGAAGAGTAACAAAGACCATTCTGAAAGGGTATTCAAGTGAAATACCAGCCGTTCGAGCCCTGCAAGGAGTTCTGCGTTCGTGAAATAAAGATCAGTCGAGAAAGCTCAGAGAAAGCCAGGAGGAGTAGCCTGCTCTACTCGTAAATCTGAGTCTACAATAAGAAAGATACGAGCACGGATACACAAGTGCCTCCGTCTTTCAGTGCAGCGACAGCATAGTAAGCAATATGCATGCTACTTGCCCACGTACATGAACAATATCGCATGGCCCGAATAGGTAAATCAGAAATGATCACGGAGATACAAAGCTTGAGCCAAGCCGTTTGACTACACTGCGCCGGCACAAAAGCATCCTGGGTACACGACGCTCGAGAATTCATAGCACCGTATAGACCAACGATGGTCAAATGCAGCCACTGAGCAAGAGAGTATCTAGGGGATCCTCCAACGCATACTCGAGAAACTGCCAGCGCATGCAAAGCACCGGGAATATATCCAGAACATGTTTCGCGACGCAGAGACAAGAATCTGATCCCCAACAAATGAAATAACACTACTCACTTGACCCATATTATGACGCTGTGTCGGGTTCAAAAGGACCTTATAGTCCTTATGTGTCGGCAACTTCTCCAATACGATGGTGGCAGCCTTCGCCAGTTCTAGAAAAGCATTCTCAAGATCACCGTTCTCGTTGTAATGTTTGCCAGCGGTGCGCGCGCCCTCAGCAGTGCGCAGCCAGTGCTTGAGTGGCTTGTCTGGATCCCAGACGCTAGCTTTCGCCCGCTCTGCGAGCTCTGCAATAGACAATGGCGGACGATTTGCCTGTGCATTTGATGACGGGGACATTAAGTTTATATGGTCAAAGAAATAAGGATCAGACGACAGAAGGAGAGGAAAGCTATGGCGCAGTCGCTGCAAGTGTACAGCCTGTTTAGAACTGTCCGGGTTGGTAACTTAAGTACCCTCATTCAAATTGTGTGACCAGGAGCTGGGACGCTGTCGGATATATCAGGAAACCGGGCACGTGAGTTGTGGCGTAAAATCCTGCGCTGGACGGAGGCAATATTCGTAAACTCGGAAAGATATTTACTCTTCAATCCACACTCTCTCCACGAGGCCGATGGACCGTTGTCTTTCTCCTCTCAAGTTCAACAGTATTTTTGGATGCTACGGGTCTTCAGGGTATAGAATGGTGAGGTCAGTCTATGACTCATCTTCGATAACTTGAGCCAGCGTCAGCCTCGAGAGGACAGCGTGCCGAGTCTGGGGGTGACTATCATTGTATGCACACCCATGCGCTGTGCTTTATGTATTGCCGATCGTCTTCTTCAGCCCGCCCAGATGACGTTAAGCTATTCTCCGGGGTGATCCATCGTGGTCGAGAGAACATATTTTCGCGGGCAATTGCATGTCTTTAACTGTCTTTAATCACCATTTCTGATGATATCTATCTACCACCAGGCTATTTCCAGTGTATGTTTTCGTGTCATTTTGGTGGTACAAACTTTTGTAGAAGTGCATCGTTTCCGGGATACGTCGATTCATGGTAGTAAGTAGTCCCACACGTCTGCTGCACTGCAATTCTACCTCTACAATAATATACCACCTGCTGTGTGTATCGTCATTTTAAGTCTTCGCCGTTGAGCGCGAGCCCGGCCTCTTGATCCGACTGCAGATGTAGTCTCCCAATGGCAGGTTGTATACATTTCCTTCAACCTTCGTACCTCAGGGTATCCGTGTCTGACCGCAGACGGCGCGCTCAGAAGATGACATTCTCGATTTGCCGAAAGTAAGTATCGCCTCCGAGCAGCCACGCATTGCTGGTTCGAGTGAATAGTATTGAGAAGCTATGTCATTTCACACACCTTGCTGAGCACTGACATTCGTTGTCGACTCGGACATGTTTGCATGTTGCTGCGCTCGCGCGGCGCGCCCTAACCTAAGATTAGGGTTCGTTATTGGATTGCGGCACACCGGGCCCGCTGCTCCGGGGTCTTTGCTCAGCTGCGACACGAGTAACTTTTCGTCTGAGACAAGCTGAGACCGTGCTTGAGAGGTTTTTTAAATCCGTAAGACACGTCGAATTGTGCGGAACGGTCAAGAACGATGTGGGATAGGCCGTTGTGAGCGAGATCGCCTCGCAATAGCCAAAGCCTTTCGGTTGGTCTCGTTGAAGGATGAACGGCGGTAGTTCGCGATTCAACCAGTTCCAGTCTGTGAGACGAATGCTCGTCGCAATCTGACCCCTGGCAGGCGGTGCGAGCGGGCAAAATGCGAGAAGAGAAGTGGACATCTCCACGGCGTGTGATGCAGTCAGCTGGGTCGTATATTGCGCTCGGAGGCATCTGCTGCTATCTGCTGACCACGCTCGTCCACCAGCGTCCACCAGTGTCCACCACAGCTTGCCACAGTTTCGGTGCTCTGTGACGTCTTCTCAGCTGGTACTACGCCTTGCTTAAGTGAGTTTCGGCCCGTAAGTGTTCTTCCTGCACTCTGCATCGCTCTATATCAAGGCTCACGGCATCAGTTTGACGGTTTTTTCAGCACCCGCGTTCTCTCTGGCATTCATTCTATTCGCGACTCTTTTACGTTGGAGCGTTGACTGCTTTCTACGACCAGCATGGCCTCTTCCGACGAGAAGTACAAGGGCACGGACGAGTTCTTGAATGATGCCACGATCATTGAGAACGACATCGCGGTCGACATCGCAAACGGAGAAATATCTGAGATCGTCGTAGTCGCAGAAGGCGAGGAGCGGACCACCCTGTTCGTCTGGCTCCTGGTGCTATGCAGCAGTATTTCCGGGATGCTATTTGGTGCGTCTGCTCTATGTTCTTCCTTTCTTCCTTCCTCACGATCTGCATAGGTTACGATACGGGTGTAATATCCGGTGCGCTCGTGACCATCGGGTCAGACCTCGGTCCATCAAGTTTATCCTCTGTGCAGAAGGTTTCGTGAACTTTATCTCATTGCCACCGCGCACCTGCTGATAGTCGGACCAGGAACTCGTCACTTCGTCGACGACGCTCGGCGCATTGCTCGGAGGTCTCGCAGCCGGGATGTTTTCTGATTTAATCGGCCGCCGCCCCGTCATGGGAATTGCGGACGTTTTTGTTCATCGGCGGTGCCATAGGGCAAGCGGTCAGTCATACTGTCTCGGCAATGGTACGTTCGCCTCTCCTCGTTCGAAAGATCAGTCGCGCCATGTACGACGAAATTTTCAGATCGGTACGCGCTTCCTGGTCGGCTTGGGTGTCGGCACAGCTTCGTGCGTCGCGCCCATGTACATTCAAGAACTTTCGCCGACGCGTCTGCGGGGCCGCATGGTCGTGATCAATGTTGTCGCCATCACGCTCGGTCAAGTCATCGCCTACGCCATCGACGCTGGCTTTGAAAAGACCCACGGTGGATGGCGGTGGATGGTCGGTCTCGGTGTCGTCCCGGCGGCATTGCAGTTCATTTTCTTGTTCTTCCTGCCAGAGTCGCGTGAGTCACATCGTCGCATGGGTTTGCTCATGCTGATGTCCGCCTTTTTTTTTTGTGTCATCGGTCAGCTCGTATCATGCTAAAGCGAGGCGATGTCAGTGCCGCCAGGGCTGTCATGGCAAAAATCTACGCTCATGCTACTCCGGAGCAGGTCGACCTTAAGGTGAAAAAATGGTGTTCTTTTTTTTTTGCTCAGATATTGATCTTATTCCCTTCGTTTTTCTTCGGCTCAATAGGTCAAAGTGCTCAGTGCGGCTGTAAAACAGAGCATTGAAATCAGCCGCTCAACGACATTTTTGCAGCGCTGCCATTCAGTGTTTTTCGTCCCCATAAACCGGAGAGCCCTTAGTGCGTAGCAGCACTCTCCGCATCCACAAGGTGTTCTCACAATCCAGTTCGTTAGTCGTCGCCTGTGGCATGCAAGCCTTTCAGCAACTCTGCGGGTTCAACACGTTGATGTACTATTCTGCAACCCTCTTCAAGCAGATCGGATTTAACCAGCCCACAGCAGTCGGACTCATTGTGTCCGGAACGAATTTCGTCTTCACGCTCTTCGCGCTGAAGTATATTGACATCATAGGGAGGAGGAAGATCATGTTATTCTCGGCACCTGGCATGATCTTTGGCTTGACCCTCGCAAGCATCGCATTTCATTGTACGTCTTCTCTGCTCCAGACTCTTGCAGAAGGCGATGCGGACAAGCTTATTTATTCTCGGATTGTGCGAAGATCTGACAAGGAAGACGGGTGGTATGCTCGTGGACGGGACGAAGTACGACCATTCGTGGTCCAGCGTCGTGCTGTTTTCCATGATTGCCTTCGTCGCGTCCTACGCCACAGGTCTGGGCAACGTCCCCTGGCAGCAAGGCGAGCTCTTTTCTCTTGAAGGTAATCATTCGCTCTTTTCTGGGTCACATTCCTCGTTCTCATGCGATTGTTCCTCAAGTTCGCGGAATCGGTGCTTCGCTGGCGACGACGACCAACTGGGGCGCGAACTTGCTGATCGGATCCACCTATCTGTCCCTCATGGACAAGATCACCCCTGCCGGTGCGTTCGGGTTCTACGCCGGCCTCTGTCTACTCGGTAACCTCTTCGTCATCTTCTGTTTCCCTGAGACGGCCGGTCTCAGCCTAGAGGAAGTGCAGATGGTGTTCCGCCGCGGATTCGGGGTGAGCGAGAGTCAACGTTTGAGGATGCAGAAGTATGAAGCTAAGAAGGAGGAGGTAAGGATCGAGAATGGCGATGTGAAGGCGTAAACGCCCGCATGCTTTTTGTGCGGGTTGAAGAGGACGATTCTGAACGATCTAACGATGTATACCATGATGTATTGGAATGCGCTAGTGTAATGTTCACGGCAACGGAAAGGGTTTTAAACGTTTTATGGTTCTCTCTTGACCTAGCAGAGAACGGGATAGATAGTTCTACTGATACAACCAAATTATGATACCATTACTACTTCTCTTCCGCCTGTCTATTCCACGTCCATATTCTCAAGGCCAATTTGGCATCAAGTCACACTTTCTTTGTAGCTGTCCAGAACGCCGCGTGATAGACGTATCCCAGCATAGCGTCCCGATTGTGGACATAGGTCGTGTCTATCGTCCTCTCCGTCTGCAACGTCATGAGCTCGCGAACCTTGGAATTGTTAGAGAGGGCGGACCTTGATCTCAAAGCCAATTTCTCGAGCGAGCTGCTTGACTTCTTCAAGGTCGAGCTCAATCGATGGGTCGTTCGTGGTGTTATTCTCAAAGTGCCATAATAATGGACCTGATTACCACGGCAGCAATAATATGTGTGCTTTTGCACTCAGAGAAGGGGCCAGAGGAGAGAGCCTTCCTTACCGAGATTGACCCACACACCTCCCGGTGCAAGAATCTTGTGTAGAATGCGAAGATAGTTTACTATGTTCTTAGCCTGGAAGGAAAGTTGAACGCCGAGGGATGCGATATGCGATGTGACATAACGTACCGTGTCGATGAAGAAACATGTAAGTATGGCATCCCATTGACCCGACTGCGGCTCACTGGCGTCGGCTTCGTCATGAACGCCATAAATTTCCTCAAAATCACCTGGAAATTCCCGGTGATAATATCAGTCAGACCATACCGCGCTGGGGAATTTAAGGGGATGGGTACCAGCGATAAGGGAAAAATTCGATTCCGGAGGCAAGTCGCCCGGAAGTACGTCTGGGATGGTCACTGGACGGAGCATCGCGGCGCGGGTGGGGAGATTGGAAAAGGAATGAACATAAGGGTAAATGGTGTGCTGATTGACGGCGTCGGTGCTGAAACCATATTTGTGAATAAGGGATACGCAGGTGGAAAACAGGAGGCTTACCGGTTCAGAACGAAGAAGGAGGATAGGAGCATATAATGCGAGAATTCGTTGCCCTGGCATGAGAATCCTTCAATGGTGACTGAGTTAAAAGATCGTGTTTAGTAGTGATATCAAGATACTCACCTAGCTTTGCTACATCGTATGCAAGTCTGCCCAGACCCGCTCCTGGTACGAGCACGCGGAAATTGTATCTGACAAACAACATCAAAAGCTTATCAGCATGCAATTATCCTCGACACTGGCGGGATGCACACCTACCTCTCTTCTATAGGAATGTCAGAGAAATGCTGAACCAAGGCATCTTTCATAGGCGAGTAACAAACTTCACGCTCTTCCTTTCCCTGTGCATAACTCATTAGCGTCGTAGAATTAATTCCCCAAACGACGTCGGGTCAAGAAATAGAAGGCTCACCAACCTCATCACTCCAATCCCTCACAAACTGCTTGAGCGTGCTCCTCAGCTTGTCCATGTCAAAATCTGTTGGCCTATAGCGCTTGCGAGACCCTGAGGTCGCACTTGGATGGAAGCCAGACGCAGATGGATGCCCATGCGAGTGCGAGTGTGAATGAGAGTGAGAACGATCGCTGCGATCGTGACCATGTCCGTGCGAGATCTGCCGTCCTGAGATCACATCGGCTCAGATCTCTTCATATGACAATGCTGCACCACTCACCATGATGTTCCTCCCCCTCCCCCTCCTCCCCCTCTTCCTCGTCGTCCAAATCATGCCCAAAGATTTCTGGGTTCGCCACGATCTGCGACAGGAATTCTGCATTTTTAAGGATGGCCATATCTACCTCTTCCAACTTTTTCTTGTAACCGAGCTTATCAAGTAATAGTTGATCTTCCCTAGAAAGGGTGAAAAGATCCTTTCGACGACGATTGTTACCTGCCAGCTTCCAAAACACACCGTAAGTCATGCACAACAATTTAGGCCAATCCGGACGAACCGTGTATGGAGCATATTGTTGGAATGTGGTTATGACATTCTGAAAGTGAGCCTGCTCCTCTTCGACATCCTCAGGTCTGATTGAGGGTGTCATTTTGTAATTGTTCGATCTCTCGAGATCGGTGAGACTTCGAGTTCGTACTAACCGAGCGTTGAGTTCTCAGAATGGAAATCAGACTACATAGTTTGTCTAATGGTTTGTCCTTGTATGCAAAAGCTTTGTTCCTGAATCTTACATCTGTAGGATTCTGTACATATCGATTCCCTTTGAAAAAACTACTGTCTATCCCAAAAGCGAAGCTAAACTCTACAAGCAATGATGCATAAACTAGACAGGAATAATCAAGGGCTCAAAACCAATCGCCGCCTTTGTAAGGTATACACCGCTGCAAGCTTGATAAGCTTGAAACTCGAACGCACAACGTCAATATATGTACAGATGAATAGTTTTTAACCGTCATAGATAAGCTATGATGTACAAATAATAGATCAATTCGCGTCAAGAGAATCACCTTTTCGATGAAATAGAGAGCAATTCGACGGTGATCACAATCTGCCCCTGATTCTGATCTCTAACCACCTGAATGGCAAATACAAGAGTGCACTCAGGACGTATGCAACCTCGAATCCTATATCGCCGGTCGTCTTCGCGATAGGGCCAACATACCAGATCTGATCCATGCAAGGAATGATCAGGGCAAACGATATGGCGCCAGCAGCCAAAGCCGCAATGCCCGAGGGAAGCTCGCGAGCTTTATTGTAAATGGCCTGGCTATAAGTCGTCGCATCGCCTTTGCGAAAGACAAGATGCTCGGTGATGACAATGGAGACAAAGGCCGCTGACCAATATGCGATGACGCCGAGAAAATTGTTCAGGGAATTGAAGAAGGATTTTGCGGCCTTGATGGACACCGGAATAACGCTGCGAAATCAGAGGGTATACGTCAGACATATAAGAACGCGGTAGAAGTCAAGGAGTACATACACAGCGATAATGATTATCGAGAAGAGCGCTCTGGGCACACGAACGAGGATAGGCAAGACCATTTGGAAGTTGAGCGATACCGAATATGTCGACGCCGCCATATTTCCGAGTGTCGAAAATGCCAACACGACCACGATAAATTTTCCGAATCCCTTCGCAGGAAGCAACATAGCGGCAAGAACGCCACCCGCCGAATTGCTTTCATAGCCTGCGGACCACTCAGGCACGTTAGGGACAGCCCCACCGATAGCGGCGCCAAGCACCAGAAGCGGAATAGTAGGGACAATAAAGCCCGCGAAAGTATACCAAAAGATGCGGCGGCTATAATGTTGTTGCGTCTCAGGTACTGCGTAAGCAACGATACATAAAACTTACCCAGGGGCATCAGGTCGCATGTAAGTTGCATAATCGGAAGCAAGTGTTCCGTATGGTATAAGGAACCCAGCGACAAGACCACCGAAAGAGAGGACGACGCTAGCTGTTGCGGGTGGCTGCTCAACCTGCTGGCTCAAGTGCTTTCCTCCACACCCAATAGCAATGATAATGGAGATGAAAATGGGTATCCAGGCGTAGGCTTCATAGCTGCATAGGAGAATCGTCTGAGAGTCAACAGTACGGCACAGATGACGCCCAACTTACTAGTGGAGAACCTTGTATCCGCAAATGGAAAGCAAAAGCGTGAGGATAGATATGATGACAATTCCAACGCTAAAGTTTTAGAATATCAGCACGTAAAAGATTAGCATGTTGAGAGTGTGCACGAACTCGACACTCAGAGTGCCGTTCACCGACGACAATGTCTGGCCACCTGAGGGGTTAACCGTGAATAACTCGTCCTTACACGTTGAAAAAATTCTCACCAACAACAGCCCCAATCAAGACGAAACCTGGACTTGACGTCAGATGATCGTCTAGTCAACACGTCACATAAACATACCGGTAACAGTAGCCATATTCAAAATGACAGGTATGACAGAGCCATACAGCCTCCAGGTACATCGTCAGAGCGCTTCTCATATGGGTCCAATGTTGAAATTGACTCTCACCCAAAGCTGTACCGGGACTGTATCATCTGGCGAAGGCCAGTCTTGGGTCCGAGAGTGGAACTGAAAACCTTTCAATATGACCATAAAACAGATCTAATAAGAGAGCTCACAGGTAGGCTGGGGGAACACTGCACAATAGACTGAAGAACAAAATTACAAGAGAACAGTCACGCAGGCTCAAACCGAAACTAAGCGTGCCGGCCATCCCAGTGACAATTCTGCGCTCATAGGAAACACTTAAACATGAAACAAGCAGAACAAAAAAAGTCTACTCACGACAACAGACAAAAGTTCATCGTCCAAAAGAAAGTGAAGATGGAGAAATAGTTCTCGTGTGTACGATCCTCAATGGGAACTGGCTCGATGCCTTGAAAACTCCATTCAGCATCTGTGCGACCAATCAAACCATGGACTGCACATACCTCGGGTCTCAACGCCCCATGAAGATATCTTCGACCAGAGTGCCTTTGGTCCAACGAGCTCAGCCTTGATTTCTCCGGCCTCCTGGACGTACGAGACAGCGGCAGGTTCTTTCTCCACGTCGCTGTTCGCCTTTTCCGAAGTCCACGAACGCGCCATTTCGTATCAACCAAAGTGAAGGGGGGAATGGGAGATGATGGTCTGTGGGGCCTACTAGCAAGCAAACACCCATTTTTTGAGGAACGGCGAGTTATAAATACTCACAAGATGTTGGAGAATGCGAGACCCGGTCCGCGGTCTAGTCCACCTCTTATCTTCACTTGAACTTGAAGAGATAACAAGGTCATGACATTATGGGTCAAAGCTTTTAGAGCTTAGGACATCGCAGATAAATTTCTACTAAAAATCTCATGAATAACACTTAATCCGTATCCAAAATTTTAAAAAGAACCCTACGCTAGTGTTAAGGCTCGGGACATCGGCCCCCAGCGGCTCAAGGTATCTTGCCACAGTTTGTCGCCCTGGCTTCTGCTGGACATGCAGTAATCGCGTTTCGATCTTATAATAAGACAACTTGAATGTTTTTACGAGGTAGAAAGCTAACCCGAGACTTCCTGTGTCTCAGCGCATCCACGACTTGCCCGACTCGCTTTCATGATAGACGACGCGGATAATTCCCCACGTTCACCTGAAAAAGAGCAGGTAAAAGAGTCGTGTGAACCGGTGCCGTCCATTGTGAAGGTACCCCATAGTATCTACAGTGCTAGAGAGAAATGGTTTATCGTCGGCGTGGTAGCGGCAGCAGGTCTCCTCAGGTATGCAGCTGTTCTCTTCGTACTGTCTTCGGTTTCAGCTGCTAATGTGTTGGTGCGCCCGTGTCTCGTCGGACAATTGCAGCCCATTACCTGCTAATATTTATTTCCCTGCGATACCGTCATTGAGCGTTGTTTTTCACAAGTCAGCTGAACAGTTGAATTTGACTGTCACAGTCTACTTGGTCCTCCAAGGCGTCTGTGCGTGGTTACTGGGCAGTTTACTGAATGCACTCCTTGCATATTTACAGCCTTAAAAGCTCCCATGGTATGGGGGCCTTTCGCAGACTCAGTTGGTCGGAGACCTGTATTTCTCGTCTGCATCACGATTCTCATCCTCTCTTGCGTGGGCCTCGCCTTGACTCCGGCATCCGCGTTCTGGCTCCTGTTGTTGTTACGATGTGTGCAGTCCGCCGGATGTGCAAGCACTATCGCGCTAGGTGCATTCCTCGTTATGGGTAAATTATCGCAATCTGATTTTTATATCTGTTTTGCACTTTGCAGGAGCTGGAGTCATTGGTGACATATCCGAGCCTTTCGACCGTGGAAGTCATTTTGGAATGTTCAATCTTGGACCCATGGTTCGGTATTTATGCATTAGACTCACATTCCGTTTAATTTAATGTGCTCTTTAATACCAGCTTGCTCCCAATATTGGGCCAACCATAGGCGGTGCTTTGTCTCAACACTTAGGATGGCGGTATGCAGTTGACTTGGTATGCGGACGATTTTACAAATTAACACTTTGCAGCTCCATATTCTGGTTTCTTGCGATCTTTGCCTTTGCAACCTTTATCTTCGTCTTCTTGTATGAATCCTATATTTTCATTCCCTTACAACGCCGAATGATAATGTTCTCGCAGCTTTCTCCCCGAAACCCTACGAGCTTTGGTAGGCAACGGAAGTGTCCAACCACCCTTCATCTACCGCGCTTTTTTTCCCCATCGTAGGTCGCGGTAGACGCATCCAGCCTTTCGACAAGACCAAATCCCTGAAGCGTCCTTTCCGTAATCCCCTCCTCCTTTTCGCACATCCAGATGTCTGCATCTCCTTGCTTTTCACGGGCGTCGTCTACGCTGTCAATTACAGCATCACTGCAACGATATCGTCCTCCTTTGCCTCCGTATATCCTTTTCTATCCGAGACAGCAATCGGTTTGTGTTTCCTGACGACAGGTGCAGGTATGATTATCGGCAGCACATTGACAGGAAAATTCTTGGACTGGGAATATGGGAACATTAGATGTCAAATCGAGACAAGTCACCTCAGCAATATGGACTTGGAAAGAACGGACGGCGGGGCGGCGGCTACTGTGGACTTTCCTATAGAGAAGGCAAGATTGAGGACGATGCCCATACATCTGGGAGTGTTCGTCGTTTGCACCATCGCCTGGGGGTGGTGTTTGCAGGCCAAGGTCTCAATTGCGGGGCCACTAGTGCTACAAGTCGCCCGTAAGTCTGTATTCATCATGTTTTACAACTTTCTCGTTAAGGATGGTTCTCGTCGCTTTCATGACCAAATTTCTTATCTTTGCAGTTGGATGTACCTCTATATCGATTCTCAATACCACCATGACGCTCATGTTAGATCTTCTACCATCGCAAAGCTCTTCAGTAACCGCTTGTGTGAGCTTCTGCTTCCCATCCTGTTTTTGTCGGATAAGAGTCATGATAATCGTACTTACCTTGTCTTTTTGCGCTTCAGACGAACCTCGTGCGTTGCTCCCTTGCAGCAGTTCTCGTCTCTGTCGTCGACATGGCGACTTCGGCTCTCGGATATGGATGGACCTATGTCGTCCTAGGTGGTATCTGCGCGGCAATGCTGCCCCTCATACTCCTGGAGATGAAAATTGGACCCGCGTATAGACTGAAAAGACTCCAGGCGGCATCATCTTCGTAATTATACCCAGTTGTGTGTATGGCCCGCCCTGTGAAGGAGTGGACGTTAGCAAGGAATGCCTGGAACGAGTAGATTGGAGCTGACAATTCAAAATTCCTCTTTCTGATAAATGAATTTCGTCTCCCAGCTATATCCACGATTACAAGATACATGATAATATTTTTAATTGTGAGAACGAGTGCTATCATCAATGTTCATATCAATCCTATCTCAACCATCTGTGAACTCAGCGTTCCCCTAACAAGGGAAGGCCAGCCGCTCGCAAATCCTGATTTATCTCATCAATATGGTCGTTGAAATGCGCTTCGAGATCGTCCCAAATCGTGGCAGGCGTTTCTATAATCGAATATATTAAATATGATCTCATGTCATATACTACTGACGCACCGTGCAGCCTTCCAGACCGTTCCAAAGCGTACTTTGTGACGCCTAACTTTACACTTATATGAAACATGAAGGCTTAGAAATGCAAAGTGGAATGAGGCGTTGAATGATGAAAAAGATAGCGGGTCATAGAATATTGCGTACCGATCGTATCTTCATTGACGCGGGTTGGTTTGAGATCCATTGTTGTGGCTTTTAGGAATGTATCGTACGTCTCTGTGCAGCACCGAGGTATCAAGCGTGAGTTGTATCGTCTGGCTTAGATATCGGTATACGTACCTCCGTGGGGCATAAAAGACGCCTCATAGCTCAACCCTCCAGGCTCAAGAACATGACTGCTCCCCCCGTATACACCATACAAGAGGCCCATGACTTCTGTCGACATGTTTCTATGATAATACTGGGTAACTGTAAGCTCCTACAACAGAAGGCGAGGATAAGGGTGGAGGGAGATACTGACCGGCGGACGAAACGTATTGGTCGTGACACTCCACTTGGGCGTGAAAACGAGAAAATCAGAGATCGACACGCCGGGGACCTTCGACTTGGCAGTGAGAACGCAGTAGACGGTGGGATCCATCTGATCTTTCTCCACGCAGCCAACGTTGATAAATTTCTCAATCGCGTACTTGTACGGCACGTAGCTGAATGGTAGTCGCTATAATTGAGCCATTCAAGGACCAAAAATGACATCGTTCTCTTACTTGCCATGCCATGCAACAACATCAAAGGGGGAATGGTTCTGGTTGCACAGATACAACCTTCCGCAATGTCTGATATCATCCCCAACGGTCAGCTGATTTGTCCAGAATGAAGAAAAGATATGTTCACTTATAAACAACTATTGGCGGTATATGTTAGCTCACGATTTGCAAGTTTGTCATAGTGGGTACCCACTTTCCCAAGGTGTCTGATCGATGTCGAAACTGGCTATAGGGGATTCGAAATCACGCTGGAGGGCCATCCCGTTTGAACCGAGCGGACCAAGTTCCGCAAGCTCGTAATGGCTTCCAAAAACTTCTTGGATATCTGCATATGCGTGAACCAACGTGAGAATGCCATGGAGCTATTACAATGCCGAGGCTTAAACTCACACCCCCGCACCGGACCATCGGGCAATTTCACCTGATTTCAGGATAAGTGAACACCTCAATGGATCAAGAGCGTGACAGCTGACCTTAAACCTCATACCCCTCTGTACGACGACAAGTTCACCTGGTCTGACCATCAGACTTTGTAGCGAACGCTTTGTCAGACGCAGAGAAAAGACACATCAGATTACACCACTGAGGGTCAGAACGTACTTTCCAAACTCCGTCTGGATATCCATTCGACCTTGCTGAGGCAAAATCAACATGTCACCGTCGTTGCTACAAAAAGCCTTCTTGTCCATCGATGTGTTCGCGCTGTAGATATGGACGGCGAGGCCTTCGTTCAAGCTAGGGTCACCTTGACCTGCAATGGTCTTGATACCATCTACAAAATCGACAGATTGTGTGCTAGATGGGAAAGAGAAGGGATCCCAGGCGAGCTGCGAGGGAACATATTCGATATCTGGGTTGGAGAGTGAGAAATTGGCTTCAAGCTGTTGGTCGCGGATATCCATACGAGTCAAGTCGAGTCCCAAAGCCAGCGGTGAGAAACTTACATCTGGATTATTGGGTAGCCTCGTTAAGCCGCGATGAGCGACCGAAGGTCTGATCCGGTACATCCAGCTGAAGACCAAGGAACGCGTCAGCGATTGTGGAAAACCTTCCAATACACGCAGTAGTACATACACATTCTGCAACGTTGCTCGCGATGAGACGAAAGCCGATCCGTTCAACTGAAATCCAACAAGGGGTGAACGATCAGTGGTATGAATATATAAATAAAACAGACTCTGAGCGGACGCTGAGCGGGCGTACCTGTTCCGGGTATAAGTCGTATTTCAGCTTCTGCGGGGTGTTGCGTGCTATGGGAAGAGTCCCAGGACTAGTGCCACAACAATCAGGCTTGTCTCCTCACCATATACCACTTGAATAAAGACTCACATTGCCTCGGACGCGAAGCGGTTGCCGAAACCGACTTGGTAGCGATATGGGTCAGTTGGAGTGGGCATCGTCCCGAAGGAAGCCTGAGCAGTGGCGCCACATGTACTCGTCATTTTCGTTGATTGCAGGGCAGAGAGTCAAAGAGGGGAAATTGGACGGTAGAGTCGCGGTTTTCTTCATAATGGTTCTCTGGAGGAGGAGTCCTCTTTTATTTTGAATCAGCAGTTCAAGCAAGCTTTCCTGCCGCCCGGCAACGGTGCAGAAATCGTTTTGCCTGTGGCCGCCCTGCCTGCCTGAATTGCCGGGCAACATCTGTGGATTTGTAGAAAAGGTAAACGTGAACACAACTCGATTGCAACAACTGCGGGCGCTTCACAATTGGACCCACCGATGGCTCTTGACCTCAAGCTTGTTTTGGCTTTTTTCGTCAGTCTAGTTCTTTGGGCAGTGTACTCTCATCTTCGACCTTCCAAGACCCATCAGCTACCGCCAGGTCCTCCCGGAGAGCCAATTATCGGGCACCTGAGGATAGTTCCGACGGGTAGTCCGGAATTCACTTATGCTAGGTGGTCGAAGGAGTATGGTAAGAGCGTGGACTCTACTGAAGGATGAGTTATTGCTAAGAGGGTACTGAATTACTACTGGTTATGTGCAGGCTCAGATGTGCTGTACGTCAACATGCTTGGCCAGCATGTTGTGGTTCTCAACAGCGTCCAAGCGGCTGTTGACCTATTAGACAAACGCGGTGCAAATTACTGTGATAGGCCGCGCTTCGTCTTATTCGAGGTGTTAGTGATTGTGCCTTCCGACTTCATGATGCTCATTCATTGACACGTCGCAGAATGGGATGGAGTGGAACTCTCAC
This sequence comes from Bondarzewia mesenterica, assembly GCA_004802705.1. Taxonomy (NCBI): domain Eukaryota; kingdom Fungi; phylum Basidiomycota; class Agaricomycetes; order Russulales; family Bondarzewiaceae; genus Bondarzewia; species Bondarzewia mesenterica. The sequence goes on along the minus strand of SGPL01000042.1, from coordinate 26,999 downwards.
CTTCCTTCGCTGGGGGCCACGCTTTCAGATGCATCGCAAACTTTTGCAGAGCTCCTTCACCAAGCCACGATGCGTACAATACCAAGACCTGCAAATAACCGAGACGCGCCGTCTCATCAAATCAATCATAGCAGACCCCGGGAACTGGGAAGTACTTCTTAGAAGGTTCGTCTCATTGGCTGCGTGCTACTACCAGCAACTACATATACATATTTGAATAGATTTGCTACTGCCATAGTCTTGGGCATTGGGTTTGGGGTAACTATCACGTCAGACAACGATCCGTACATTCAAATGGCGATCGACGCATCGTATGCGCTCGGCCATGGAGGTGCACCTGCAGGCACTCCAGTCGACTTCTTTCCCTTCCGTGCGCATTCCCTGCTCCCAAGTTTGTCGCTTTCCATTTGACCGGCTTCATGTAATAGTTCGGTATCTTCCTAATTGGCTCGCTCGCTCCAAGTCGCTGAAGTTCGCTCGTGACTGGAGATGGGCTATCAAACAGATCCACGAAGTCCCATTTGCAGCTGTGCAACGGGAGATGGTGTGTATTCTTTTTAAACATATGCTCTTATTCGAATCTTTATAGAACTTGGTTGCCTTTGATCCCTTCAGAAGGAGGGCTCCGCGCGTCCTTCTTTTATACGTACGCAGTTGGAGAATCGCGCGGCTAAGGCCGGAAAAGGCGAGAAGACAGATATGACGCTGGACGATATCCAAGGAGCGGCTGGAGCCGTTTACGCAGGTTTGAGGGTTCTCCTTCCAGAGCAACCCAAAAAGATGCCTTACTGAGAACGGCCCTTTATGATTATAGCCGGTCAAGATACGGTCAGAAGGCATCCTTACTCTTCCAAAGAAAGATCGTTAAACCAGAATCTGTAGACCTGGTCAACAGCTGTTGTCTTTGTTCTCAACATGGTCCTTCATCCCGAAATTCAGAGAAGGGCTCAAGCTGAAATCGACGCTGTTGTCGGACCAGATCGTCTTCCTGCCTTCAACGACCGGCCATCTCTCCCTTATGTCGACTACATCTTACAAGAAACCTTAAGGCAAGTTGCTCCCAGTATATTCGTTTCTCTTGACTCCTCACCAGCCATCCAGATGGGGGCCCGTCTCGCCAATCGGTACGTCCTGGACCGTTCCTGCTGATAGTGAATATAGTAACGGCTACAATCTTTAGGCGTCCCCCATAGAGCTCTTCAGGATGACGTGTACAGGGGAATGTTTATCCCCAAAGGTAAGACGTGTAGTCTCGCACCGCAATTGTTACTGACGAACATGGTTTAGGGTGAGTAATGAGTGACTATACCATTGGGTTGTATCATGTTCTTCTCGGTGTCAGGTCATTCGTCTATGCAAACGCGCGGGCAATGTGCCACGATGAGAGCACCTACAAAGATCCAGCAGCGTTCAACCCCATGCGTTTTGCACCGACCTCGGAAGGTGGGAATGGTGAACCACTGCCGGTAGGACAATTCGGATTCGGTCGCAGGCACGCAGCGTCAGATCTTTTATCCGGTCAAAAACTTACTTTATGACTTATAGAATCTGTCCTGGAAGACATCTCGCCGACGCAAGTCTCTGGATTGTAATGGCAACTATGCTCGCTACATTGTCAATCGACAAGACACTCGGGCCTGACGGCAATGAGATCACGCCGACTATTGCGCTCACCCCAGGCCTCACCAGGTACCCATAGGCCATGAACGTATTCTAACTGGCTGGCTGATCCACTTGTTTTGCCTTCGTGCAGCCATCCAGTATCTTTCCCTTGCGTCATGAGACCTCGCTCAAGACTTGCGGAAGAACTAGTGTCTCATGAAATATGACCAACACTAACTACATACTCATTTTNTNTCTGGAATTGCAGCAGTGATTTATGGGCTGGGTATCCTGTGTCTATATCAATGAATGGATTTAAGTAATGGATATGTTGTTACCTAGTTAAAGCGCCGCTCGTAGAATTTTATAAGAAGATACTAGCGATATATCAATGCTCGAGATAAAAAAGATGAGAAGCACCGCGTCCCGAGGTTTCAGTACTCTTCAGTACCACTAGAGTTCGAGAGTGATAAACAGGTTGTAACGAAGAGGAGGAAGAGGAAATGAAATTGATGTCATGCTTGAAGTGCCACCAGGGCCATATGATGGCGGTTATTGCTTACCCTATCATAGGTGAACAAATAGTCAACGCCGACAACGGCAGGCAGGGTACACCTTACCCCCCATTGCCCTCCTTCCTTACCGATGAGTTCCTCCACCAGCATCCCGACCTTGCCTCCGAGTGCATCAACCGATTCCAGACCACCCATAAAACTCAAAAGAGGCTCTGTCGCGTGCAAAAGGTCTGTGCTTGTCGTTTTATGCTGTAGCGAGGGCTAAACAGGTTAGCCGCAGATGCCGCCGTCTACGAAGCAAGTGTACGCACGACAACGCAGTTGCCCCCTGTGTCAGTTGTAAAGAGGCGGGTCCTTCCGTCGCCGCAGAGTGGTTTGTCAAGGCGCGATCATTTGAAGCATTTGAGTATCCTCACCGGAATCGTGCAGTACCTTTCCAAGACGTGGGGAGGATGCGTCTGATCGCGAGGTGAGTGTTGTTCACTGCACGAATCGCCTGTCATGAGCTCTTAATTGCTTTACTTTCTGCGGTAGTTTCGGCGAAAGAGGGTAAAATTATCAGATAAGGTAGACCGTGACGCAGCATCAAGGTATGGATACTTGAGTCGATCTCGACCTACAGTATCAATCTCGTCTGACGATGGCGAAGAGCCAACGTTATTCCAAAGACAGATAATGGGTAAGTGTTAAGCTGTAATCCAATGAACTCAACTAAATGTTTTACTCAGTTCCTCCGCTACAATTCGAGCTACCTCTGAAGTCAAGAACCGTTGGGATCTTCTACCACCCTACGATGAGGTGGTCGAGGGATGCAAAGTCTTTGTCACGTCGTTCTTCCAGCTAGGCAAGTCATGTTTTCGACTTTCTCTTGTTAGTTCTTAAACACAGGCAATTATCGGCACAGGTTTTATTCCGAAGGCGGTCTTCCTAGAGCGCCTTGCTACCGACCGCGACTCGGTCTCGGTATTCTTGCTATTGTCAATCCTTAGCATTTCGGCGCGTTTCACTCCAAGTCTCGTACGAAGATACGACGACCCCGTCAAGGCGACGGAACTTTTCATGAGTCGAGCAGCAAGCTTGGTACCCAACGAGATGTACAAACCCAGCCTAGAAAGAACACAGAGTTTTGTACGTTAGCATTATCTCTCAATTTGATGTGAGAATTGATGACAAAACTAACTATGCACTCATCAGTTCTTGTTGGGTATTGCCGAGTGGGGGCACGGAGATCGTGATCGGAGCTTTGTACGTCGTTTGTACTGTTCTACAATGTCATTTATGTTAATGGCTGTAGCAGATGCACATGGGTATTGCTGTACGCAGTGAGTCTACCCTTTGGCGTCCATTATTTCATTGCGCTGACGACGTCGACCAAAGTGGCCGGTCTCCTTCGCCTGCACCGAGAGGAGACTTATCGTCTCCCAGCTACTCCAACTGCAGACGAGATCATAGCTGCTGAAGTTGCTAGACGCACATTTTGGATGATTGCCAGTCAGTAAAGAGCTTCGCCATCCGTTCTGATATTTTTTTCATCCTGACGTTACATCTACGTAAGGCCAAGATAACCTTCAATCCGCGATGAATACACCCGCGGCGTACTCTCTTGATGATATCAGCGCTCTTCTTCCTTGTGAAGAAAAGGACTTCGCCTTCGGTGTCGTACCGAGAGAACGAGCGGCTTTGAATGGAACCGCTGCTGCTGCTGTGAATCCGTCGCTTACGTCCACCCCCTCACGCTCTCTTTTCGCTACTCTGATCCAGGCCCATAACTTGTGGGGTCAAGTTGCCCGAAGGGCTTGCCAATGGGAAAATGAATTGCCCGAACGGAGTTGCGAACAACGTGATGATCTGGGAAGTCAAAGTGTTGCTCCATGGGACAAATCAAGTGAGTATGCGCAATTAGCGCGTGCGTTGCGGGTCTGGGAGGACGAACTGCCGGAGAGACATCGTTGGTCCATTACAAATCTTCGGGGATATAGAGCAGAGTCGCTAGATCTTGTGCGTCTTTCTGTGGCATTCCAGCTTATCAAGCGGTCTAATAATTCTTTGCAGGCATATCTTGCGGTCGTTATGGTTCTGCGTCTGAGCAATATCGTCATGCGTCGCATCTATCTTCCGTACGTGATGTGCAATCGAATTTTTGCTATTTTACCTTGAGTATTAAGACGACTCGTTTGACTGCTCAGACTCATAGCTTCTGCAGTCAACGTATCAGAGGCACCGTGGAAGGAGGGTGAGGACAAAGTATGGACGTCAGTTCCTCCGAACTTTTGGGAAAATATGTCCCACGAGCTTTTTACGAATGTCCTTGGTTTGTACGAGCAGATCGACGCATATTTCTTCCCTCTTCGATCCCAAGGGTTTCCTCCCATCATTGTGGGTGTTTTATCTTCAATGCATGCATACTCATCGCCAGACATGCACTGATCTGTTCTTGTTACCCACAGGTTTTCTGCGTCTATATATGTGGATCACTCGCATCCTATTTGTGGAAATGGCCTCAATGTTTGTGCTCTGCAATATTTTAAGCGCTTGCTTCACTGACGTCCCGCATAATTCATCTGCAGTATGTCCTCATATCGCACCGCACGCAGAAATGATCCTCCATCGCGCGCTCAGCGTCCTTACCGATCTGCAGCATGCCTGGCCGAAAGCGAAAACATGGCAAGCTGCTCTTCGCAAAGCCGCCATTCCCTTACCGGCTTCCACCTCAAGCAAGACTGTTCCCGGCATGTTAACATCAGATTCAACGCAGCAATGGATCGCACAATCAGTGGTGAGCTTTATTCGAAAAAATCAGCGCTGATCAGTTCATGGACAAATTCCTATTCGTAGAACGGTCGTCCACACCCCGCCGAGGATCAATTACCTCAAGCAATTCATCCTCAGCATCACAACATTACCATTCAAACACCATTGCTATCGACTCCCATATCCTCCTCCTCCAACCTCACAAGCCCTGCCCTTGGACCTGCGCCGCCAAGCAACTTGCTCTACGAGCTGGCAGTCGTCGCCACGCAAGGCAATGGTCAGCCTCAGCCGCGTCCTCACGTTTATCCACACGCACATCATCATACTCACCCCCATCCACACAATCATGCTCATTCACAAACACAAATGACCGCGGCCGAATACTATCGGCTCGAAACGTCTACTTCAACACCAGTTCAGGCTCACGTACATGCGCATGCTCGTGCTCACGTACCAGGCATGACTGCTTTCCCTTCGGAAAGCTTCGAGGCCGAATTGGCCTCATTTCTGCAAGGTGACATGCCAGGTAGTAGTATGATGCCAGCTTGGGACATTCCACCGTCGCGGTAATAGGCCTCACAAGGCAGGACGTAGATCAGTTTATTCGTTTTTCTTCCCCCACCCACTTCCCTTTCGTTCAACATTTCAGTCTTTGTGGGTTAACTTATGTGCGCCTCATATCCGAGGACTTGGGAATCATATGATATGTTTTCTACTGATGTACATCAGCGCCTGTGTGTAGTCGTACCTCGGGCGGTGAGATATACTTACTTCAAGCCACTTCCTGCTTCGCATTGTATGTAGGTTCCACGTAGTTAAACGTTCGCTCTCAGCTTTTCCACAGCCTCCCCCTCCGAGACAACGTCCGCGTACTTGGCGTGCAAGTCGAACAGGTTTGAGTTCTGAATTTCTGGTGTCCGATCTCCACAAGCCGACCCGACGACCTGAAGAAGTGGATGCAGTAATTCTCTCGATGAACTCCAGGAAGAGACGTACCATGGGCCTGAAACCATGCTGCAATGCATCGAGCGTCGTAGCCCTTACACAACCACTCGTGCTCACACCGCAGATGACCACCGTGTCCACACCCGCAACTCTCAACGCCGATGCCAAACTAGTCCCGAAGAACGCGCTCGCATACTTCTTCACCACAACTTCATCCTTCTCCGCCGGCTCTAAGCCGTCCAAATATTCGTGCAGCCTCCGCGGATCGCCCTTCTGCCATATCGTAAGAACCTTCGCCTTGTGGTAGAACAGGCCTGCGTCTGCCATCTCGGGATGTGTGTACTCCACCGTACTCCAGAAGACGGGCACGTTCCCGGTGCGTGCGGCTCTGAGGAGGGCCCGCATGGAGTCGGGAGCAGCTGCGCCGGCGGGATTGGAGGATATGTCGAGTGGAGAACCCTCTGTCCAGTAGGCTTTGCAGACATCTATGATGAGGAGAGCAGGATGCGAGCCCCAGCCTAGAATGTTGGAGAAGCCAGAGTTAGCGTAGCTTGTCGAGGCAGTGTGTGTGATTCCAGACATGATACAGTCGTAGTTTCGGTTCGTGTAGGGCAGATGGCTGTTAATCTTCCAACTCGCGAAATAGTTGAATATGATGACCAACGGAAAAAAAACGTTCGGAGGACAAGGGGACGGTGTCCCTTGTAGCCCATCGGCCAAACAAGCCTGAAGGATCGCAAAAGGCGGATAAGATAAGGCCGTCAGCGACGGCAGGCTACACTCAATCCCGGCAGGCAAATACACACATACTATCACAGCTACACACAAGTGCTCTGCTCATCTAGATACGCAGGATTCGACTTGTCCGTCACTGCGCATGCTATCTAGAGACTTGGTCACCAGTCTACCTCAGTCTACTCTGCTCACTGGTGCGGTGGAAAATCGGCCGGCGAAAGGCTGTTATAATTTCACCCATTCTATGTATAATCCTGCAAAGAAGGGAGCCGGTACATATGTACCTTCATTCTGTAATTTGCTACGTCAACATGCGGAGGCGATAACATGGTTTTATGACGATCCGAATGCCGTGGCAAGGGCATCTGTTGCATCCTTCAAAAATTGTTTTGAAATGGTCAAAACGCTGATAGAAAACAATTCAGTCACAAATTTATCAAAAGGCACGCGTTAGCCATACACTCACCCTGAATGTTCAACAAGTCGTAAAAGCATAGCGGTTAGCAAAATAACAACACAGAGTTACGAGACAGCGCCCACCATCAAGCGTCACGATCGAATGCGTAGCACCCTTGTATACCTTGATCTCCGTCTCTACTCCAGCCTTCCTGAGCATCTCTCCGTAAGCTTCTCCCTCCGGCCTCAACAAATCTAACTCAGCCAACCCAACCCATGCTTTCGGTGTCCTCGCAAGCAAGTCTTGCGGTGCATAAATGGGAGAAGCATCCCACTTCGCACAGTCCTCTTCGTTCGGAAGATACATTTTGCGATACCAGAGCATGCGGTCGGGCGTTAGCCAGGGCGCGTTGGCGTTTACTTTCCAGATCGTGGAGACGGTCGCAGTGTTGTCGGTGACAGGGACGGCGAGAAGTTGGAATTTCAGTGGAATGGGAGAGTCGAGAGAAGCAGCTTTGAGAGATACAATGGCCGCGAGGTTACCTCCACTAAGATGACAAGGTGAGTATCGTGAGTGAAGAGAAATGGGAGCGATTTGATCTGAATGCATACTTACGCAGATTCTCCTCCAACTGCGATCCGCGATGGATCAATATCGAGTTCGATCAGGCCCGATATGTACACCCACTTAAGGGCGTCAACCGAATCGTCTACAGCGGCTGGATACGGATGTTCTGGCGCGTGTCGATAGTTGACAGAAACGACCACGCACGAAGCATCTGAATAAGCAGTCTTTAACTCATAAACACTGATGGAGTAACTTGAGCCTCACGTACGTTTGCACATAGCGGCGCAGACATGATTCTCGCTCCCAAGACCACCAAGAGTCCATCCCCCTTAACGATATTGCACATATCTGGAAGCAGTCGATGAAAGCGAAGGGTAAGACAAACCTCCATGGTACCAGATTAACACAGGCCATCCTCCAGCAGGCTTCTCCCCTTCCGGTGTCCACACGCGCGCTTGCCAATCACCCTTCTCAACATCGCGAACAGCACCCACCTTCACAGGTACAGAAGCCCACGGTGCGGGTATTTCGCGCGCTGAGGGATTGAAAGGGAGAGTATGTGAAGGAACGATGTATTGAAGGACCTTGTCGTGGAATGCAGTATATTCTGGATCTAAGAGTGGTCGAACATCCGGATGAAGTGGTTGGTAAATTTGTTGTCCAGACATGGAGTAGTTGAGTGGTATGAATGTGAGTTCGAACCTGAAGACAACGGTGTCCAAACTTTCCGAGATCCCCGCGGCCCTTCAACCCGATACGTGGGCGTGGGACCCGTGTTGATAGTCAATCAGCGTACACCACTGATCCTACCCCACTTTGAGAGCGAATTAGGACCAATTGGTGTCATGATAACTGTGAAGACAAGTCATTTGAGCCATAGATTTAATACGTTTATGATGCAGAACTTGCCAGAGTCACCAGTTAGGTATCACTGATAGTGCCTGCCGCCAGCTGCCGGCACACACTATGTTTGCCGGGCTCCTGCCGGGCTAGTTTATCTTAGCACAATACAGCTGAGTTACTCGAATGCGGATAGCGGTAACAGATAACAAGATCCACTGAGGGCTTCAGTCGAAGGTTGCAGCGACTTGAAAATTGCCATTCGACGATACGTAGCGAAAAGAGATAAAAGGAAAACAGGATAGTAAAGGCTCGTTTTATTACGTGGGATCCTCCGATACATATACACCAGCCTATTGGCTTTCACGCGAAAGCAGCCTCCGCCGACTTCTCTGATTGAGAGAAGCCGTAGTCCTCGCCCTTGACGAACGAACGAGTACACTGAGCCATCGTTACGGACCTGGTGTCGAAAAGCGATTAGTGCCCTAAGCAATGAAAGATGAGGGATTTGGCACTTACGCTCTTGATATAGGATCGGTCTGATAGAAGTTGGAGATGGGCTTCTGGAAGGGCGCGCCCGACACCTTCGCGGAGGCGGTATGTGCAGCTAGAGTCTTAAGACCAGCAAGGGCAACATCGACGGAAGTGGGTTCGGTGGTATCATACCGAACTAATGTTGGCGAGATCTCCCACATACGGTCACGCAAGCTGAGGACATCATCGTATGGCAAAGGACTGCCAACGACCTCAGAGAGTGCACTAAACAGCAAGAGTTGAGATTGAAGAATGCGACGGATGATGGAATGGAGACATACCGAAGGATTTTCCAGTCCTCACGTGACGCGCCAGGAGGAGGAACAGCAGCGCGACCCAACTGCGCGCGACCCTCGGTATTGACCCATGTCATGGACTTCTCCGTATATGCAGCTGCAGGCAGACAAACGTCTGCAAGCTGAGCCCCGAGATCACCATGATGGCCCTGGTAAACGACGAATGCATCTTTTGGAATTGTCTTCGGGTCGATCTCGTCCGCGTTCAAGAGATAAACAAACTTCGGCTTGGTGTTAGAGGCCTTCTTCGATGGGGCGAAGCCAATGTCGTATGCCGCAGAGCGAGAAGCAACCTGAACACCGACAGAAGATGTCAACTTAAGGCAAACACAGATCGACAAGTCACAACGCACCCGCTGTAAGATTGACAGACCATTCCATTCCGGCGTCAACAAACTGCTCTTGTTCTTCTCCACGAACTTCGCCAGAGCATTGTATACTGCAGGCCCATCCGCATGTTCAGAAATCGCACTGCCGACAATGATGAGTGGCTTCTTCGCCGTCTGGAACTTCTTCGCGAAGTCTCCTTTGCCAGCGACGAAATCGGCAAGGGCTTTGGCATCCGGACCGAGGTAGTTATATCCGTACGTCGTATCTACGCGTTCACCAATAAACCCAACTTCCAATCCAGTGTGCAACCACGACTTGCGAATACGGGAATTGAGAACAGCCGCCTCGTGCCTTGGATTCGTACCGACAAGCAGAATGACGTCTGCCTCTTCCACACCAGGGATCATTGAGTTAAAGAGGTAATTTGACCGGACATCGACACCAGCCACTGGTGGGGCGTATCCACCGACCTGGTCGAGCGCGGTGTTATCGGAACCAAGGCGATTAACTAGATCCTTCAATGCTACGAGCGATTCCGTGTCGGCAAGATGGCCAGCAACGGCCTGAATCTCGTCTCCCTGGGCACCAGAGCTTGCTAGTCCATCCCGAATGGCAGTGAGGGCGTCCTCCCATGTAGAAGCGACGAATCGGTCGCCATGCTTGACGAGGGGGGTAGTCAATCGCTGAAATTTCAATCCGTCGTACGCGTGGCGTGTTTTGTCGCTAATCCATTCTTCGTTTATGTCGTCGTTCGTCCGTGGTTGAATACGCATGACCTGCACTCCCCGCGAGTCCACGCGGATGTTAGAACCAACGGCATCCAGGACGTCAATCGACTCGGTATTCTTCAGTTCCCATGGTCGAGCATGGAACGCATACGGCTTGCTCGTCAACGCGCCGACGGGGCAGAGATCAACGATGTTCCCAGAAAGCTCTGAATCCATCGTCTTCTCAACGTACATGCCGATCTGTAGGTCATTCCCGCGGCCTGTTGTACCAAGCTCCTCGACTCCAGCAACCTCGTTCGCGAACCGTACACAGCGCGTGCACTGGATGCAACGGTTCATTGAAGTCTTGACTAAGGGTCCAAGATCCTTGTTCTCAACAGCGCGTTTGCCAGTGATTTCGTGGAAGCGGGAACGATCTGAACCATAGCGCATTGACTGATCTTGGAGATCGCACTCCCCACCCTGATCACAAATGGGACAGTCCAAAGGATGATTAGCTAGAAGGAATTCCATGACGCCTTCGCTGGATAGTGTGTTTGAGGTGAGATGGTGCGAGGCGTATAAAAATGATCCTACCGAGCTTCATGAACAAGGGGCGTGTTGGTGAAGACTTTGGAACCGGGCATAGCGGGCATAGAGCTAGACCGATATTGTAAGTAGCACACGCGATGAAAACGAATGAACAGTTACCATGATGCAACAGGTTTTGGTGATCGTTCCACCTCAACTAAACACATCCTGACGCCAAAATCTTAAAGACCTGCGGATGACTGTAAAACGGCCTCAGCTTACCGACAGTTGCCTGCGATGGCAAGTCTATCATGATAGCAAAATCTAATGCAAGCAGCGTCAATCCTTCAACGCTGTACCTGCACATTCCCGCATACCTTGGTATTGTGGCGCCAGCAGCCTCACAAGCTTGAATCAATGCTGAACCTAGTGAGGCTTTAAGCGAGAATGAGACAAAGATGAGGACACGCAATACACACCCTGAGGAACTGTGACCTCTTTGCCATCGACAGTCAAAGTGATATCCGCCTGACGTGTCGATGTGGAGGCAAGAGTTCGTCGCGCTATCCAGGAATCAGGGAATCAGACTGCCATATCGCATGAAATAAAGCAATTGGATATACAGACTACTCCTGGTGCAACTCGAACATACAACCTGAGATAAACGTCCCTTGGACGCAGGCCTCGAGGCAGACGAAACCAACCTCAACATCTCCTCAACTCAGTGAGAGAGTAAAAAAGCTCAAAAAATGCAGATGAGGATATACGAGCGAAACGTCGCGCGACGTCGAGCGGATGAATTCGGGTGCGTCGTCGGCGTCGCCAGCAGTGACGAAGGCGACCAACGATGACCTCCGTAATTTCCGAGGTAATTCAGGCGGAGATTCAAATTGATCACCAATCAGCTTGTCCCTCTTTGCTTAGAGCCTAAAAAGGCACCGAGCACCGTCGACACCGGCCGAAGACCGGAATGGACCGGCTTGCCCGCCATCACGTGACCTGATCGCGAGGACGCCACGTCGCTTGTGGCAGCCGCCGCACTGGATCCGGGCAGAAGTTGTTTGTGTTCATCGTCCCTTCAACTTGTTCTAGTACGGAACAACCGCGAGCTACCGCTATTGAACGCGACAAAATGGACTTTCTGCACTCGTACATCACTACGCTCCAACGTAATCTAGCTTGGGTTTCTGTTGATCCCATTGACTGGAAATTCTATGTGCAAGTCTCCTCATGGAGTATCTGCATCTTTGAATCCTATCTATTGTACGCAGCGATGTCCCGTTCAACCCTCCTTTTATTATTTTTCTGATTTTATCGTGTTCCACCTCTTTTTACTACAAGACTGCGGCAATACCCACTCTACTCCAAAACTGCTCCTCCCGCACTTCTCGCCGATCACTTCAAACCCGACTCGTTCGAGAAGTCCCAGAAGTACGGAAGAGATAAAGCAAAGTTTTCGCTCTTCGCAGGGCTGTATAGACAGATTTGGGACACCATCCAAATCCAGTCTGGGTTGTATTATCCTTGGGCATGGACTTTTGCTGGGCGTGCCCTCCAGAAGTTTGGGTACGGCCCTGAATATCAGGTTAGTTTGCGGGATACCATCTTTTTCTTCCCTGAAAGATAGTGCGAATCCGACTCATTGAGAGTCTAAATGCTGTATCTTGGGTTATGTGCATGCAACATTCTGAAGCGGACGAAGTATTCAAAAAGGTCATCTGGCAGACAGACGTAACCTTCGTCGTGATGATGTGGGGATAAGTCGCTCGTCTTTGCTGTCTTTTTGCAACTTTGTTGCATTTGCCTGACGACTTGTCGGTAGCTGGAATGATTTGAGCATTTTGCTCACAGAGGTTTAATATAGATATCTCAATCCATCGTTTTTGTCATGGCTCTCACTTTGACATCAATGATTCCGACTCTTCCGCTCGGGATCTACCAGACGTTCGTTCTTGAAGAGAAACACGGATTTAACAAGACTACTCCGGCCTTGTATGTCGTCGATATGCTCAAAGGATTGGCTCTCGGACTCGTTATTGGTGCCCCTCTGCTTGCTGGCTTCTTGTACATCTTTGAATGGGCTGGAGACCGATTTGTGCCATGGTTAATGGCGTTCTTGTAGGTCTATCGCGTGTCGTATTCTTGATAGACCTTTGACTCATTCTGAGCTTCGTCTCTGTGTAGCTTTACTTTCCAGATGCTGATGGTTGTCATTTTCCCATTGGTCATTCAGCCCCTCTTTAATAAGCTTTCGCCGCTGCCTAAGGGCGAACTTCGCACCCGCATTGAAGGGCTCGCGAGCAAGCTGCATTTCCCTCTTAAGCACCTGTACGAAATCGATGGCTCGAAGCGCAGTTCACATAGCAATGCGTACTTCTTCGGTCTCCCATGGGTACGTCTCACCTCAATAACTAATTCCCTTATGTTTTCTCTTTCTTGACACCCACTGCAGAGCAAGCACATCGTCATCTTCGATACTCTGATTACGCAATCTAAAGCCGAAGAGGTCGAGGCAGTCCTTGGTAATGAATTTTTTTACTCTGTTCATCCATTCGTCTCATGACTCGTTCGTTTCTAGCACACGAACTCGGCCATTGGTTTTACTACCACCCCATGAAACTCATGCTCATCTCCCAGATGCATATCTTCTCAATCTTGTCCCTTTTTCCCGCTTTCCTGCACGCGCCCCCCCTTCTCCGTTCCTTCGGCTTCCCTACAGATGTTGCTGCTAACCCTCCGCCGATTATTGCCTTCCTTCTCTTCCAGGTATGTTCTCTATCTCATCTCCGCATATGATCCTCATCGATTTTTATATACTCCTTTCAGATGGTAGTCACCCCCTTTGAAGCCGTCGTAAGCATGGCATTGAACGCAGTATCCCGTCGCTTTGAATACCAAGCAGACCATTTCGCCTGCGAGCTGGGCACTCGACTCAAATCTGATGACATGGGCGATATGGGCTCACGCCTTGGTCGCGCGCTCGTCACACTACATGTAGAGAACCTTTCGACAGTTTGGGTAGACTGGCTGTACTCGGCGTACCACCACTCCCATCCCACGCTGACGGAGCGATTGAAGGCGCTGGAGGCCTATGGTGGGGAGATGCCAAGTGAGTCGGGCAAGGAAAAGGCGGAGTTATGAGGTAGAAGGATTGGATAGAATATATATGTGGACTGGTAACACCTGGCAGGACTGAGTCCTGGTACATCATGTAGCGGGCACGAATGCGTCACGAGCACCTTGCTTTTATATGAAAAGACTGTGATTGGATGACGATTGAAGTATTGAATGACACTAACTGCCATCAATCTGTAAGTCGTAAAAATAGTCCGCCAGATGTCTTCAAAAAGCTAACAGCAACACGGTAAGCAACGCGCAAATTATTCTAAAATGGTAGGTCTATGCTCTAAAGTCCCAAACTGTCTAATAAATCTTCTCTACTTGCGGGACACTAGACCCCGTACAAAACCAAACAGGTTCCCCTTGCGAATTCGGAAGATCCATGTCAAGCCGTAGATAGCGAAAATCTTATAGATTTAACGCGCAGAAGGTCAGTAACCTCGACACGAGATGAAAAAAACGAGTAGAACGTACGTTGAATATGATGTACACCCACATCAGCCCGAAATTCCTCCAGCGCTCAGAGTAGAAGATGTTGAAGCTGCCGCCCAAAAACTGATCGGTGGTCCGGGCAGAGCAATACTGGCAGCTGTCTGTCGCGCTCGGGTTGGTGATATACCCACCCACGGTTGAAATGAATGCTCCGAGGTATTGCTCGCAAGTCTGACCAGAAGGTGGAGGTACATGGACGAACTCCGTGGAGGAGCAGTTGACCTCGTAGCCGCCCAAAGCTGCGCAAGAGCTCAATCAGGTCAAGTCAGAGGAAATGATTTCAGGTAGACGAACCTTGACCGAGGAGACCTCCAATGAGATACGAGTACGGAGAAACACGGTACATCCACCGCCACCATCCTAGCTGACGGAATGGTTGAAGGACACCGTTACTGGAAGAGTCATGATGCAGGATATAAGCACTAGAACAAGGAGGCAAAAGAACAAACCGAAGACACCTACAATGTAATGACGAACGAGAACAAGAAACTGAACAATAGCGCCGCGATCTCCGAACTGGGCGACATGGCCGCAACAGCCTGAGAAACCGTCGAGTAATACATCGGAAAAACAACACCGAGCATGAGGTACGTGTATCCCCCACGGTCCGAGGGGAACCCGACGGTCCAATACCAGACCAAAAAGTAGAACGTGGATCCAATGATGTTCAAGGGCATTTCACCAATGATCTGGGACGTGACGAGGGCCGTCCAGCTGTACATGCGACTTGGTCGTTCGCGAGTTTCGTAAACGGCGCGGGTATCGATGAAGGGGACCATAATCTGGTTCGCCAGCGGAGCACTCAAAATGGTACTCATGTAAATGGCCTACGACACACACATCAGCATTGCGAGAAAGAGAGAAATAAATTTCAAACTCACGAAGAGCTTGTTCTGCGTTCCCTGAAGAGTATCCTTAGCCTTAAAGAACGTGAACCCTATGAACAGGCCGCCCATAATGTTGAGCATGAGCTTGGCTACAAGGTACGTCGGGTCCCGCCAATGACGCTCCACGTCACGCTGCAGCAAAGTCTTTGTCTGGTAGAGCCAGCTCGTGGAGAACTCCGTATGCAACCCGGCCTCAACGGGGGGGGCGTTCGCGACCTTCGGCAAGGATTGCGTCAATCTCGCGCTGGACGGCTTGCGCCTCGTTCGACTTGGACCACGCTTCGTGCCAATCAACGTCGCTGCTCGCAGTTGCGCCGGCACCGATAACGTCAAGAATGTATTCCGCACTAAAAGATCCAAGATTAACCACGGCAGAGAAGGGCTAAAAATTGAAAGACGCTTACGGATTCGCGTCGTCTGCACAACGATAACCACCGTGCTCCTCGAAGTAGCGCAAGAGCGTCGATGAGTTGTCGCCAATATTACCAAAGTAGACAGTCTGTCCTCCCTTACGAAGGAGAAGTAACCGATCAAACACCTGGAAGAGCTCAGCAGAAGGCTGATGGATCCTGGAGACCAACGCCCTATCAGACAACATTTGCTAGGGGAAAAAGAAAGAAATGCTTACGTGCACAGGATAGCTTGTCCACGATCAGCCAAACTCCGCAAGAATTTCATGATAGCCCAAGCGCTCTGGGAATCAAGACCGGATGTAGGTTCGTCCAAGAATAGCAAGAGGGTAGGCTACACAAGCGAGAAAACGTGTTAGCGAGTATTCCGCCGGCAAAGAATGAACCTTCAAGTCTTACCTTCGCGGCGAGCTCGACACCAATCGTCGTGCGTTTCTTGTGCTCAACGCCGAGTGACCCGACGATCGCATCAGCAAAATTCTCCAAGCCGCACATCTTCAGAACCGTCTCGACACTGGCAAGATTGCAAAACGTTAGCATTGTGCACGTACAACTCGTTCATACAACTCATTACGAGAAACTTACTATGCTTCCTTTTCTTCCAAAGGAACAGACGGTGGCTGCCGCAACTTCGCGGAGAAAAAGAGGGCCTCGCGCACCGTAGTGGTGGGGAGGTGAGTGTCCATCTGCTGGCAGTACCCACTGTGCATCGAATCATGAGACACGATCAACACCACGACGCAGCTCATAATAACGACGAACTTACGTCTGCGCTTGGAAATCTGCTGGAAGAGGATAACCATTGACAAGTCTATCTCCAGTCACAACGCCCATTGAAACGCGCTCCGCAAGAACGTTGAGCAAGGTAGTCTAAGCAATGGCTCTCGTCAGAACCACAGAAACTAAAACGAAAATTGAAAGCCTAACAAACCTTTCCAGCACCCGACTCACCCATGAGAGCGGTGAGCTTCCCAGGAGCAACATATCCCGAAATATCGTCCAAAAGCCTCCGAATCTGCCCGCCGCCAACGGGAACGTGGTATTGCAGATGCTGCCAAGTGAACACGTTCTGCATCGTTGGCGCGTCATCGAGTGCTTTCTCGGCGGCCACCTTATCGCTGGTCTGCTGCGCAGGGTCAACGACCGAGGCGGAAGAAGAGCCGCCCTTCTCCTCGTCAGAGCTCGATTTCTCCTGCACGACGGGAGCCTTGGTGCCGCGCTTGAAGAGCATCGCGGTCGCATCACTTGACATGTTAGTGTTGAATTCCGTGAAGAAAAGTAAAAGTCCGACGAAGAAGACGCCGAACGCCACGACAATGCCGAAGTTCTAAATCCATACAACAGAACCAGATGTAATGAGGCGACACTCAAAATCAAGGTGGAGGAAATGAACGTACGCGCCACAAGTTGCCATAGCTGTAACCATAAGAGAGCAGGACAAAGCGATTGCCATCGACCGTGCCTTGACCTGCAATCGAACCGACAGTTGTGCAAACCTGATTTTGCAACGACACGCTTTCATAACCGGGACCTCTCGGCACGAGGGAGGCGCAGGTGCCGTTTAGGGTGTGGAACTCATTCGTCACGATGCCCTCGAAGCCGTATCGTAGCGGCTACAGAACATGTTAGAATTATTGAGAATGGTGCATGAAAGACACGTACATTAATGTAAGTGATCCATCGTAACGCGCCGATCATAGACGGTTTCGGAATGGTATAACCGGTGTAGAGCACGAGGCCGAGCAGCAGGATTCCTGCAAATGACTGGGCGGGAGCAGGAGAACCGAATGCTGCCGCGACAGAGCGGAACCAGGCTTTCATCGTGAGAGACATGGCAAAGACGAAAATAAAGAATATGCTGCGCAATCACTGAGTCAGCTTTCTATATACATCGCGGGAGATGCACTCACAAAAATTGGCCCGCTGAATTTTGCAGGCCGACCAAAAAGTAAAGAATGACGCAGAATAGGATGAGTTGTAAAAATGTGATGGGAACGTCGACAATTGACATCGCGGCGGCTTCAACGAAGGGGTGGTACATCGCTGCCTTGTAATGTTTTATCACGATGGGGCGCTGAGAGAAGAGGGCGGGGATTTCGGCCATGGACGAGAGGGCGGCGAAGAGCAACGCGCTACGATGGTCAAATAAGCTAACACAACTCATGCACAGAAGATGGATGGCACGTACAAGAACAGAACACCACCACGAGAGAAGTACGCAGAGGTCGACTCCGGAGACTTCAAGAACACCGTGCCGACAATAATCGCCTGCAAGATAAACACCCTGGTTTATCGGATGGCCTTAAATCAATGTCCGCTGCTCTTGCATTTAGAAGAGAAAAGACTCACGCCAACTGAATGACCTCCTTTGCAATACTGCCCCGCAAAATCTGCACCCGGCGCAGCATGGCCGCTCGCGCCTGCATGAAGATGGACGTCATGTAGGGAGACTTCCTGGTCTGCGTCTTCGCATGTTCCGCTCGTGCACTCTGTTTGTATGCATGCGCGCGGTCAGGCTTGCCAATGAACTCGTCGCGGAAGGAGTCCATGTCATCTCTATTCTCCGCAGCTGCTGAAGACTCAAGGAAGCGCTGCGCGAACTCATCCGCCGTGCGGGGGACGCGGTCTTCGAAACCAGCGCGGGGGGTACGGCCATTGGGATCAGTCACTGTATATTGAACCAACCTGCCGTCAGAATCAAGTGTACCAGCGAATGAAGTAGCGAAAAAGAGAAGCGGAAAGTGAGGGCAAACGCACCAGCAACGAGAAAATCAGCAGTGGTCTGACGATGCGCAGGATTGTACCCGAGATCAATGAAGTACTGTCTTGCCTTGTTTGCGGGACCGAAGTAGGCCATACGACCGTGATAGATCACGCAGACTTTGTCAAAGAGTTCGTATATCGACTCGCCAGCTTGGTATATGGAAACAATGGTGGAGAGTCGGGAGATGTCAGTGGCGATACGAAGAGCGCGAGCGAATTCAAGAGCGGTGGAAGCATCAAGACCACGAGTAGAGCTGGTAAGAGAAGCGAGGTCAGCCGAACTCTTATCAATGCGCATATAATCAATTTGCGCACTTATCCCAAGCTCCAATGAGCGAACGCAAGGCGAGCGCTTCACTGATAGACACGCGCTTCTTTTCGCCTCCAGAAACACCACGGAGGGAAGCGTCGCCAACGGGCGTCCTCTTGACATGACGCAATCCGAAGATGGTCTCCAAAATGTCGGTGAACTGCTCGACATATACCGTGCGCGACTTCCCCTCAATACGATTCTGCGGTGCGCGAGTCTTCGCGGCAAACTGGAGCGTGTCTCCGACGGTCAACATGGGGAAGTGGACATCGTCCTCAGGGCAGTAGATAACGTCTCCACGGTAGCGCTTCTCGATTTCTTCGGGAGTGAAAGAGTCGTAGTGAACGTCTCCCTCAATAGCATAATATTCATGACGCTGATTGGTGAGGGTCTTAAGGAGTGTGCTGCATCCGGAACCGGGACTGCCGAGGACGACTGTAAACGACAGTTAGGTGATGGACAACGAAACTGAGAAAAACTCAAGACATACGAAGCATCTCTCCTGGGCGGACAACACCCTCGAAGCCACTGAGAATATCGCGCAGAGGAGGATTGCGAATGTTGCGCACAGTCTCCAAAATACCGGCAGGATTGAACAGAGAGCCAAACGTGGGCTGAAAACTCGCAGCGGAGCCAAGACCAATGACGCGAAGGTCACGGAAATAGACGCCCAGCTCTCTGGATTGAATATTTAACTGCTCTTGCCTTCAGGGTAAAAGTCAGCAGGAATACGGATAAATAAGAAAAGTTGACGGGGCGCACTTCTTCACTATTGTTCTCAACGTCTTCTCGAAATCGAATGGTCCTTCTCCGACAGCAATCGTGGTTTCCGAGCTAACATCCGACAACGGCTTCGGCGGCGCACCCCCTACGAAATCTCGGCGGTCTCTCGCTGACTTAGTGGACATGCGGCTGAGGGTGCGCCGCAGTTCTCCAACGCCTTCTGGATCAAAATAATCGAGAGAGACATGAGAGGCGGTCGAATTGGCGCGCTCCCTCGCGGGTCTGCGCGCAACGGGAGGGGACAGAGGTGAATGGTGTTGGTGGGCATCTTCTTCGTGGTGCAGTCCCGCTGCCTGAGCCTGCGACGGCGAACCCGAAAGCTGGGGAGCATCCCGTTCGTCCTCTCGTATCTGTTCTAGCTGAAATTGTTCGGTCATCCAATAATATTAGAGGAGCTGGGATTTAGAATAATGAAAGGATATAGGGAATGGAGGGGGTGAGTGGAGAAAGTGGTTTGTGTACTCGCCGTTTCAGATTAAGTATTAAACGGAACCAAGAGATCTCAGTCAAAGCGCTGACTGTGCACGATCGTGCCCGTCTACGTGTCCCGACGGCGGGCAGCCTGAGACTGGTGGAGAAACTTAACCAATCTCAGCGGCTGGGCACGCAAAGAAAAAAGACAGGAGTCTTCGGCGCATCTTACTCCGGACCGTGTCGGAGTCTCCATGGTCAAGGGCCAAAATCTGGAATGACGTAATTACTCAGAATAATACACATCGTATCGTCGTCAATCCTTTCTCTGAAAAAAGAGCAAGATGGACAAGGTCTTTTTACCGTTGGCCATGCAGTCCTGACGCACAAATCTGCGGGTGGTTTCTTGGTATTGAAAATAGCGAGCAAGTAGACGCCAGATCTTATCTGACAACAGTAAGCTGACGGCAGGCTGACTGAGCTTGTGACCTGGAGTCTCCGGTCATACTCCTGACTGGGCAATTTCATGGTCAGCCGGCCGTCCATTGCTTACATTCTGCGATACTCGCGGACGGGCACCACAGATTTCGTCCTGAAATCAAACAACATATACCGTACTTACCTTTGCAACAATTCGCTAGGAATGCACAACACGCATAGACTGTCAGCGTACGAGCTGCGTATATGCTGCGCGTAAGCCTGCTGACTATAATCGCTGCGCAAGCAAATCCGAGTGTGCTATGTATATCGCTAGATAGTACTTACGATGATGCATGTCTGTCGCGCCGGCTGGTAGAAGGTAGCTGAAATGACATGCTATTGCCAGACAACGCGATTTCCATGAAGCGTTCCACCTTTGTTATCGATGCTCTAATCAACAGTAAACGATCCAGCAACTAGAGGATATCGTGATAGAAGAGAAATGAAGGCAGAGGCAACGACGCGCGGCCGGCGGTGCGGCATATTGCTCGGACTAAAATTGACACAAAGCGCAGCCTCGGCGGATGATTACGTGATAAAATCGCGGGATAGTTCATCGTTAAGGCGATTCGTTCTCAGTATCGAATAATTGCCGACGAACCAATCGAAATGCACAAGAATGCAAGATTGGCCCGCGAAATGGTAAGATACGTACGTAATGAAAATCACATGAAAGTGGTCTCTGTAGTGGGCGCCCGTACACTGTGGTTTGTGGAGATGACTTGACAAAAAAAAAACAATGCGTGCTTGTAATAATAGCCTGAAGCATGTATCTCCGGAATTCATACATGCCACTCCGGGAATGTACAGCCCCCAGGCACGACACGCACATACTCACCGAGGACGACAAAGATTCTCGGACAGCCGGAACTCACAAGGACCACCAAAAGAACTTGAAAGAAGTACGGCGAAAACCGCAGACTGGACTGCAGGGGTAAAAAGATGCTGCTTTGTCTGTCACCCAGGCTCAAGAGCCAAGTTTCGTGGTCAGAAGCGACTCTGCTGAAGACGAGCAGTCATTGAAAGCATTCAACAATACTTCTATATCCAATGACAGAGATGCAGAGATGCAGCTGTGATATTATTGCAACGATGACGCTGCCGCAGAAAAATGTCGATGAGCGAGATGATCGACGTTGCAGCTGAAAGCGAATACGAGATACTCAGTCACCGCGATCCCCATCGGGAAACTAGGAATATACGCAGTGGGGCGGGTTGTTCTTGTTCGTTGTGCCGTGTTAGGTATAGAAAGGTTTGGCGCTCTCGAGAACCTCACATTTCAGTGATCCGATGAGCTCACATGTGTGCCATGTTGTCTCCAAACTGCCAACAAGGATTACTCGCTATGTTGATTTCACCCCTAATTCATGACCTCTTCCGCTACCGCTGGCCGCCATGCTGTAGCCTACGGCTAACGCCTGCACGGTAGTATCGGAGAAAGTACGAGCACAATTCGATACCAAGGCGCGGCTTGCATTGGGATGCACTCAGTATACTTTCCAGCAAGTACAGTCACTAAATGAATGGGAAGACGAGTGGGAAGACGAGCAACCGAATGTGGAAACTGATGTGGTTCAAAGTGATCGGCATTCTCCGGCTTCTGAATCTCTCGCTCGAGGATGTGAACCGTAAGGATGGACTCGGAGAATGGTGCAAGACTTGCCGCTCTTTCCAGAGAACGCTTACACCGGAGTACTACTCATTTACATACAATATGATGGCCATGCATTGCATGCTACATTAAATTAGATTTCTATATTTATAGCAGCACTCGAAGCAGCCAACCTCAGTCACATCTAGCTACACACCTTATCCTAGTGGTACCATACTTTGAAGTCTTCAGTACCAATTACTGGAATCTGGCATGTACTGAAGAAGGCCACGAAATTGGCACGAAGCATCAATGTCTATCCCACTTGTCGATACGCAACAGCACAAGAAATATCTTCCTTGTTTCACATCACAACAAACGGCACTACAATTACACAACGTCCTACACCTAGCGCGTCTCTGTCACCTCCCTCGACCCAACGAACGACAACTTGAACGAGAGAACAGGATTGCGTTTCAACGATATTGATTGGTTTGATGTTTATGTTTTACAGAATGAGAGCGATGATGATATCAATGCGATGGATGCAGGATGAGGAGGAATGCGTTTGAACTTTGAATGGATGCGATGCAATAATTTACTGCGGAGAGTTTGTACCGGTCTACAACAGATCCAATAAAACCAGTCAAAATTCAAGTCGAGGCAACTGCAAGATGTGCGGCGTGATGATGGACTTACGCTGGCCTCCGCCGAGATGGGGACGGACCTGGGAGGAGACGAAGAAACTGCGACTGAGGAGCGGGCGATGGCAGCCAAGTCGACGCCTACAAAAAGAATAACGATTGGTCATGAGATACTTGTAGAGGTGAATCGAGAAGTAGACACGTTACCGTTGCTCTTGAGGGCATTCTTGCGGACTTTGAGCGCGTTCTCGCGATCTTCCTCAGTAACGCTGCTCGTCCGCCGGACCATGACAGGGCTCGACTTTTTCTCCTCAGCCACCCTCTCTTCCGCGCCTGCGGTCGATGCGCATATGGTCAGCGTTAGCAAGGTGAGGGATTACAGAAAAGAATCACCTTCGCCCTCGGCATAATCACGTTCCTCATCATCGACGCCTTCGCGCTCGAAGCGCGCCTCGTCGTTGATATTACCCCAATTGTGCGCGCCGGCGCGCCCTTGCGGAGACTGTTGTCATAACCATTCCTCGCCTCTGACCTGTCCTTCATGAGGGCACGAGGGGATGTAGCGCGTGCTGTGCGAGTCATTGTGTTGTGATACAGGAACTTGATGTAGAGAAGGAGACTACGAATGGAGGGGTTGGCGAAGTTGTAGTTTGAAGATCGTGAGGTTTATGATGATGGTGATGAGCTGAACTGGGGGGTGGTGCGACCTTTATATGCGACATTTGCCGTGATCATGACCCCCACAACACGCTCGCGTGATCGTTAAGGCTGGCAACTTTGGAACGGGATGGAAGGCTCGAGGCGCAGTCACACTCTAGCCCCGTTACGTGGACATTGTCAGCCCACAAACAATGCGAGTGTTGTTCTGCGTAGTTTCTTACGTTACGTCGTGATTACCCTTTGACGGGATCCTTGGAGGGGTCGTGCTGCGCCATAGTTTGTCCTTCGAAAGCTTCATGCGCAGGGGAAGTGCATGTCATGTGAACGGGTGAAAATCTGGGGAAGCGTGGGAATCATGACATCACCTGTCTGTACCCTCGACACCCCGTGGACCTGAGCAACCACAATGTTTCTTGTGAACAAACGCAACACCGCAGCATTTAAAATTCAAAACCCACAGCAAATACAACTCGAGTCAACAATCATCTGCAAGAGACCAGGTAGTGGCACACCAAACAGGCTGAACAGATTTGTGTTTTCGAGGTATGTTCAGAATGAAGTTTCTAGCAGCTTCCAGTTCACAATATTACGTAAACACAGCCGGGATGCCCTTCAGACTATTTCCACAAGCCCACTGTACAGTCACCCCGCTAACAGTTTCCGAGCCATCCAAGATTTCAACCCACCATGAGCGAAACTCAACGGCCAATCACCTACTTCGACATCTCCATCGGCGACCGAGCCCTTGGACGCGTCATCTTCTCCCTCTACAGCGACCTCGTCCCCAAGACCGCTGAGAATTTCCGTGGGTATAGATTGTAACTTTGAATAAGCGCGCGCACATCTGACGTGATTTTTCGATCCTTGATGCGGACGCGTAACTTGCTTGTGCAGGCGCGTTGTGCACGGGCGAGAAGGGTGCAGGCAAGTTGGGAAAGCCTCTGTGCTACAAGGGATCGGGCTTCCATCGCGTTATCAAAAAGTGCGTGCACAATGTCACACACGCGTCGAGGGCGCGGAGAGATTATCGTGAATTGATCGCTTGGGCGCCAGGTTTATGATTCAGGGAGGTGACTTCACGGCTGGAAATGGTGAGGCTGGTTATCGTCCTTCACCCTCGCCCCGCTTAGTGTGACCTTGCACAGGCACGGGTGGCGAGTCAATCTACGGTGAGAAATTCGAGGATGAGGCGTTTTCAATGAAGCACGATAAGCCCTTCTTGCTATCTATGGTACGCCTCTGTCAACGCGTCGCATACTGGTTTCGCGATCCGATCACGCACACAGGCCAACGCTGGCAAAGACACGAATGGCTCGCAATTCTTCATCACCACCGTCCCCACCCCTCATCTTGACGGTAAACACGTCGTGTTCGGCGAAGTCATCCGCGGTAAATCGATCCGTGCGTCCTTTTCCTCTCCCTTCCCTGCTGCTACACCTCTCCAACAATCCTTTTCCACCCGCCCTTTTTTTTTTCACCAGTCCGTCAAATCGAGAACCACCCGACTGCTTCGGGCGATGTGCCCACCGTCCCGATAACTATAACCGACTGTGGCGTGCTATTTCCAGACGACCCTTCCCTCTCCGAACCCGTGACCAGCGACGGCGACCGATACGAAGATTTCCCCGATGACGATGACAACGACGTGCAGAACCCCGAGGTGGCCCTGCGTATCGCGCGTGAGCTCCGCGAGTTTGGTTCTGCACTTTGGAAGAAGGGCGAGGCCGCATCCGCACTCGCCAAGTGGCAGAAAGCCGTGCGCTACCTCGATGTGCACCCCGTCCTCCCAGATGACGCGTCTCAGGAGACCAAGGACGCGTATGCTGCGCTCCTCGTGCCCCTACTGCTCAACTCGGCCCTCGCTGCGCTCAAGGCATCTGGATCTCCCACTGCGAATGCGCAGGACGTAGTCGCGGCGACTACCAGGGCGCTCAATCTGACTTTGAGCGATGCCGATCGCGGTGCGTCTCAATTATTTCTTCTTCTGAACGTGAAATTTCTGATGTTGGATGGTCTTTTTTTCTTCATTTTCTGGTTTTTAGCCAAAGCACTCTACCGGCGCGGCATTGCACTGGGGATCCTCAAAGAGGACGACGAAGCGGAGACCGTGCTCACCGAGGCGAGCGCCCTCGCCAAGGACGACGCGGCGATAGCGGCGGAGCTCGAGCGCGTGCGGCAGCGCAAGAAAGAGAAGAAGAACAAGGAGAAGAAGGCGTACAAGAAAATGTTTGCATGATGCCAGTACACTAATGTGACGACTTTTCTTCGTTGGGCGAACGTTGTAGCAACTAGGTAGATCTTGCAATTGTAATGGGCACTTGGGAGGAAGTCATTGCAATGGGATGCATTCGCAGTATTTTTGAATCGCACTGCAAGACCCGTACTCCAGATCTCGTTCCGTCCGTCCGATTCCAACCTGGCCCTATGATCGTGAGTACTATGTAACATCATTAACGTCCATGTTTCATTGACAGGACAGAATCTGCGTTGGGGTCCGCAGGTCCCAGTGCGGGGCAACTGACCACGCGTTAGTTGTCAATCTGTGTCATGAGAAATCACCAGGACTCGCATCCCTTCACGAGACCAGAGATCGACTGCGGAGACAATGGAAAAAAGAACAGGCATACCCCATACTTGCTCGGTCCATTTTGACGACAGTAGTACTCGAGAAGCGCCGCCTGCGGCAGCAGAACACCTTGCTTGCCATTCCAGTTCTCGTGTATCATCACATGAACTTGCTTTGATGGTTCCTGCAACTTTTGTGCTGCCATTACGAGTCCGGAGAGCACCTTGCAAGCAAGGTAATAGTTGACAGCGACTTTTGGTAAAACAAGTAAAACTTGCAGCTAGTTGTCGTTCAATACTTAGATCATTTCCCATCCATCGATACATCAACCCAGTCAACGATATGAAGTGACAACAGAATGAAGTACCGAATCAAACTGCCCGAGGATATCCAATTTATTCGTTCGAAGAATAAACGGCAGTAATACTAGTATCTGTATCTTCAAAATCAAAACTGGGAGATGAAGAACGACAGAAAACGCCGCTTCGCCAGTGGGGACACAGGTATCGCGGCCTCGGGGTCGTCTCGCAGAAGCACACGAGAGAATACTACCGCTGCAGAATTCAGACGCGTCAGTCAATGGAAAGAACACATCAACGGCGGCCCTTGAAATCAGGAGGAGAGACGCACTGAGCTGTTCAGCACGAGTCGCTCTCGGTGGGCCAGAATCGTCAGGATCACCGGTGTTGATGTCCGAGTTTTGGATCTTGCGCGCACAGATAGTGGAGGAAGGCTGTCACAGAGATCCAAACCTTGTACCAGAGAGACAAAATTCCTCTTAAATTGAAGATCTAAAACATATGAAGACGGCTCACGTTGACCGATGCTCCCGGTAATGTATTGAGCATCTGATTCAGACGTATCAGTCAACATCAACGATGACTCTTTGACAATAGCAGGCACCTCAAATGCTTCATCCCGACTCGAGACTTCAGCACAACGTGCGTGGAGCGAGAACGGTATGACGGGCTCTGGGAGGGAGTCAAGGAGAGCAAGCAACACAGTGGCTACGGCATGCGCAAATGCTTCGGTAGCGGCATTCGCAGGCGAAGAAATATCGGCAGTCGTATCCAGAGACTAGATGCAACTCAGAACGGGAAAACAAGCGGACAATAGAGGACAGACAGACCTC